>JAFNEN010000097.1:1522500-1771672 GCA_019343175.1 Oedothorax gibbosus
TTTTAAAGAGTTTTTGAAGTACTGATATGCAATCTCAATCTCTTGTACCTACATACCTGGTCTTTGGGATCCTTTGTTGTTTTTCCAAAAAGTCCCATGTTAATAAACTGTAAGTACACCAAGTGAAAAAAAAATAACAGAAACTATAGAAACATTATTAAATTAATGTTATAACGGGAATCCTTTAAAATGACAGTTTACGTACTGCGAATTTCGTTTTCTAGTTTGAATCTAAAAAGTTGCCAGATTTACTATACACAGATCTTCCATGAGATGTTCAGATCTTGATTGGCAACAGAGAAGGGGAACAAAGCACAAATCAGCACCGTTCGAAAAAAGGCAGAATGGGAGCTGGAAGGAAATAGGTACCCTGAAATAAACCAATGGGAATGTTTCAGATGATATAACTATCTTGTTTTCATTTTTTTTTATAACCCTACTATTTCAGCGGTTGTTTCGTTTAACTCCCAAAATGATCGTCATGGATGAAAATAAACTGTTCTTTCTACTTTTATGCAAGCTTTCTTTAACAAATGATTTGGGAAATCCACCCCACAGCAAGAAGTTGGCATTTTAAAAATTAAATAAGTAAAATATTCTTAGATAACTCATTTTCGAATATCAAAACAAAAGTAATTACACACAAAAGTGAAAACAAGACCGCTGTTGGGCTGTTGCCATTCACAACGTGAAGCAACCCCCATTGTAATTTTTTGTACACAAACAGTTTGGTTTATTTGGATAACACTTCTGATATATCAATTACTCTGCCTACTTATTAGCTTTAATGGGGTTGTTTCACGGAGGATTTGGCAATAGCTCTGCGGTTTTGTTTTCATGTCTCTCGAATTACTGTTGTTTGGGTATTCGGGAGTAAGTTTTCGAAGATAATATTTTAGTTGTTAATTTTTTAAAATTTCAAATTCTTTCAATGCAAGTTTTCCTTGATAAATGATTAAAACAACCAACAGCACAGCAAGAAGTTGTAATTTAAAAAAAATAACAACTAAAATAACTTATTCTTAGAAAACTCAATTTCGAATATCAACAAAAGTAATTTGAGAGACATGAAAACCAAACCGCAGAGCTATTGCCAGATCATCCGTGAAACAACCCCATACTTCATTGTTAATAATTTTTAAATATGAAAAACGAAAAACAATATGTTTTTTTTATTTATTCAGTGGCAACAGAGACGTTAAATGAAAATAAATTCTTTACAATTGACCCAATTGACAACTATATTATCCTTTTGTTTATTATTATTATTTGGCGCTATTTCTTGTCTCGCTTTCTTTCATAGATCAGTGGCGTCGCCAGGATTAATCTCAGATGGGGAATTCTAAGGCTTACTATTTGAATGGATGTTAATTAACAAATATAAGCCTGTTAGGCTTATATTTGTTAATTATAAGCCTTGTTATACTTGTTATATTATAAGCCACTTCAAATAACATTACAAAATAATAATTATAAACAAATAGATGGAATAATTAACAATATAAAATATAACAGTTAATAAATAACATCTTATGTCTTGAAGACTTTCGTAATTTAAGGTACGGAATTCTGTTTTGCAAAATTAAGAAATTTTGATTATTTAATTTATAACCCACATTTATTTTTGAATCAAACAAAATATTATGTATTTGAAGCAAAAAAAAAAGAGACGCCATTCCAACTATAGAGAAAAAAACGGCTTTTCCATTCATTTTACCAGTCATATAAAAAGTGATAATCCGGAAATTTTTTAATGAAATAAATATTGTATTAACAATCTATTTTTTTTACAATTTTTGGTGCACTAATGTTTAGTGTTTACCCTTATTTGACAGATCAAAAATAGAAAAATTAAGAAAAAACATTTTTATAATAATATTTCAGATTTATTCTTATTACATCCAAATTTTTTTAAAAAATAGAAACAGTGTGGTTTTAAAGTTCTTAAAAAAACTCTTGTTAAATCCTAATTTTTTGGCCATAGCGATGGTAAAATCGTGCGCTATTATACATTTTATAGAAGAGACACGTATTGAAGAACTACGAGGTGATTCTGGTCCGCGTGACAGCCATGTTGAGGTCTGCTCGAAGAGTTTTGTAGAATAACACAGTACTAAAATTGCGTTTTTTTAGAAGCTGCTATATCAAAGTCTTATGGCTATAGTAGCTTTTTGAAATTTTTAGACGTTAATTATACTTTTGTAATTTATAAACTATGGTCTTCTTTTTGGGTAATTATATATATCTCTTCAGCGAAATTTTTTTCAAACTCAATTTTTCTCAATAAACACTTATAAATAACCCCTTATGGCCTATAATTACGTATTAGTTGGTTCAATTTTATGCTTTATTTTACTGTATTATTTTGTATAAATTAATACAAAATATTTTTTATTAATATTTAATTAATCATTTAGTATGAAGACGAAATACGAATTTTAATATACTCAATAATTTATATTATCTAAAACATTAAAAAAATGATAGAGCCGAATTGCGGGTCATTAATAAGAATTTATTGAGAAAGAATTTGAATTTTTTTTTGCTAAATAGAAATAGAACTATCAAAAAAATTATCCTGATTGAGTAATCATAAAAGTACTATCAACATAGTTATAATAAGTAAACTAGATAGAAAAGGAGGAACGAGAACTTCACATTGAAGTCACGTGACCAGAGGTTTCTGAAAAGAAAACGAAATCTTCTTTCTATAGTTGTCTGCGGGGAAACTTCGTCTGCTCACGCAGACTGTATTCAAAATGGTACAGCTGGGGAAAAAAACAATCCAGCCCTCGTTACTCGGCTGCTATTGATCAGGTAATTTTGTGGAAGGTGTCAATTTTCAGGAAATAGCGTAAGGAATTGAGAACTAGCAACAGAAATTGTATAAGGGGTCGTATACATATTAAAATGAAAACCAACACTGAAAATTCCAATGGCAACACCCAATTTTTTTTATATATGTTTATCATCTTCAAAATACCCCAGATCCAAAAGAAAATTAATTAATTTGCATTATTTGTTGAGATATAAGCATTCAAAGTTGAACGCTTATAATGTTAAAAAAGTTTCACAAACTTTTATTCATACCTCCATCGGCATTAATAGAAAATCCTTTAAACGTTGTATTTTGTGCTTTTCACGACTTTTATTGTTTCAGAAATCGCTTGGCGGTCTAACGCCAATGACCGCTACGATTTTCGAAATAAGTGTTGCATATAAAATAAATATTTCTAATAATTTTACTCAGTTTAAATTTCACACACACACAGTTTTTAGAATATTTACTTATATTTCTGACATATATATAATATATATATATATATATATATATATATATATATATATATATATATATATATATATATATATATATATATATATATATATATATATATATATATAATATATATATATATATATATATATATATATATATATTATATATATATTCAATTTGGTAGTTTCGATTTACAACATCGATATTTAAATGCTATTGTTTGAATTAAAAAAGTTATATAAAGTAAAATAATATTTTTATTTATTTTACCTTTTTTCAACTTAAAAAAATCTCTTTAAAAAATTAGTATATACTACATCTACTTTTCATTTCAATATTACAGGTTTACTTTAAGAGGGATTGTCAGTCCCATAGAGCTAATGCATTAGTTTTGGAATCACAACTTCCGCAGAAGTATTTCTTTGCCATGTTAGCCCTTTTTCCTTAGATATGGGAATCAACATAACATCGAAATAAAACAAATTTGAAACGAAAATGTTATCTAGTTATTTAATTATATATTTTTGAAGTTTAAAATGCCGAAAATGTACAGCAGATGGCGACACTATTTTAAAACTCTACCAATTATTAATCAAATAACCGGATGGTATTTTCTTTTCAATTTTGTTTTAAATTGATGTTATGATGATTCCCATATATTATGAAAATTGGATAACATGGCAAATCAAATCTTTTACAAAATTTGTGATTCCAAAACTAATGCAATGGCTCTATGGGACTGACAGTCCCTCTTAATTAGTTGATACATTTTTTTTTACTTTTGAATTTCGAGATTTATGATATAAAAGTTTTGATTTTTAATTTAGTAGTCTCGATTTCCAAGTGTAGAGTTTCCAATGTAAAAACTTATTAATATGGCCATGCAACTACCCACTACAATAGTTTTGTATTATAAAACCGCGTTCTATATTTTTAAATCGGAATTTTTTTCTGAGACAAGAAAAAAGTTAAAACTTACTAACAAAACTAAAACTACTGGGAACTCGTTTTGTCATTTAAATGGAATATTTTGCTTTGGATCAATTAATTCTCCTTTGTTCTTTTTGTTTTTTTATCAAAAAATATAAAACTAGGTAATCATGTCATACTTATTCAACAAAAAATAATTTTAAAAATATAATGGCTAGAACCAAATTTGAAAAGGGATACGGACAGACGTACGAAAATCTTCACCAACTTTTCAGTTTAGTTATTATTTCGAATAAAAAAAAAAGATAGTTAAAATTATGATCCGGCGATTACTTCCTAAACAGCATTTTCGTAGAAGTCCCCATTGCGTAAAGCAGACCCCACTTAAAACTAAATGGAACCAGCCTGTGTCCTAAAAACTTAACATGAAGTTTTCTCTTAGGTAATAAAATACAGATTCCCAGCTGTCTATATGGTTGCAAAAAACCTTGCTCTTCTGTACGGGTACCGGGGTACTTCAACACCAGTTCGGGGTTTGGCTAGGATTGGATTTGAATGTTTTTATTTGTGTCTCTGAACAACTTTTTTCAAATTGAATAAATTTTACTCTTAAAAGTGCTGGCCGGCGGGCTGTCTAAAAAAAGGTAATATTATTAAGTGTGTATTGTGGTTGCTGATAAGGGTCATGACAGCTATGTCCCCCCCCTTCTAGTTACGCTACTGTCATAGACATTAAATAGAATGGACTGCGCATTGGCAAACCTAAATGCGTTCCTCGCATGGTCAAGTAACTCTGGGTCCCTAGTCCCGTTCACTGATCTCTAGGGATAATGTATAGCTGATAGCGCCTTTCGCTGGGCGAGGGCTTTAGATTATCTTTACCCCAGGTCAACTCCAAATTTCCGTTATACAATGGACACTCTATGGGAAATTTGCATTTTTTTAAAATTACTACGCACTAAGTTTTTTTTTATAGAGATTTCTCCTGCTGCAACTTTTAAATAATCATACATTGTAGATTGCAGAAAAAAATATGGCTGTGTTTCTTTGTACGTAGAAATATGTCCTTTTAACCTAGCTTTGCTGCTCGAACTTTCGTCAAATTTGGCGATTTTCTCGTTTTGGTCCTGCCCTAAGTTGTTACCGATCGGTTGCAAATCATAATAATTTTTTTTACTTAACTTTCCTTAAAAAACTCGAAAATAATTAGTTGAAATTTATACTTGGTTAATATTAATATCATGATTAGGTTAATTTTTAATACATTAATTTGTATCTTTGTGTAACTTTGTTTGATATTTGGCTTTTAAATTTTATTATAATTTTCTTTTTAATTTTAAAGAAATTAATTTTTATTGTATGTTTAATTGTTCATAATGTATAATTAGTTATACTGATTTAAAATTTTTGTATAATATTAATTATAAGGATTTAAAATGTATTGTGTATAATTAATTATACGGATTTAAAATTTGTTATTTATGATTGTAATTATTTAAAATTGGTAATATGGGATAGTCGGGTAATATGGAATAGTTGTTTTCAATTGTTGAAAATTTAATTATACTTCACAGAACAGAGTTAATTTTAACTAAAAAACAGTTTAATCTAAATTTCTAAAACTTTCTAAAATCTTCTATCACAATTGTAATACACAGTTTCTTAGTTACAACCTTTATAAGTACCGAATAAAAAATTTTGTACAGTAATCTACTGCATTACACTCATTGATTTTTAAACTGTACGGTATATATACCGCCCCTTCTACTGTACTTTATAGCCCCGACCCCCGGGGCTATACTCTACACGGTAACTTTTTTTTTAATCATCAATTTTTATATATAAAAAGTGGAATAGTTTCAAAATGTTTATGTATGATCAGTAGCCAAATAATCAAATTATGTATTGCTTTTGTTCATTTAACCTTTACTTAGTAATTTGCTTTGTATCGAACGAATCTTCCTTATGTGTACGGTATAGCCCCTCTCTCCCCTAATCCAAATTTCATTGATCTTCGGAAAATTTTCGGTTACAAAAAATACATTCAGTAACTTTGTTTACCAGCTCTTTAGTGGATGACATGAAGGCAATTTCAGATGATATGTATTCCATATTACCCGACACACCATTTTGGATTATGAGCAATTTTACTGACGGATAAAACATTGATGGTTAAAAACGACTACTGTATAACAAACTACTATTCTTTCAATATTATATTCTTAACAACAAAATTAAAGTATCTTAATTACTGATAGATTAAAATGTTTGAACACTTTACGGTAAAAACTTTCAAAAATCCGAAAACACACTTTGTTTTGCAGCGACTGTAACAACAGCAACAAGAAGTTAACTCCTTGTGCATGGTATCATGCCTCATGGGGGATTTGTTAGATCTTTCATGACATTCCCACGTAATGGCAGCACGAGAGAGGGCTGATACTTCGGTATTCTATGCTAAAACCTGCGATCGAGTCCCGGTACCACTGAAGACCTACCGAGTATATGCGGAGTACGTGCTCGTTAAATCTGTTGGGTCCGAAAGTCCTCTAAGTTCCCATACCAAATCAATACCTCTGGGGGTGACAAGCCAATTCTGGGGGTCCTCTAGTTGGCCTCTGTCTCTAAAAATTAGATGGATCCACTTATGTGTGTGTGTTAGTCTGTTGTGTCTGTCTTACTTGACGAAGGTTTATAAGCGGGTCGCTGACCAAGCACACAAACCTGAATATATATGTCTACCAACCAACCAACCAACTTCTATGCTAAAAGATTAGTGGGGGGATTTACAAAGGGTTATAGGGTATGTTTCTTTATTTTTATTTCTAGTCGACAACGCAGTATCATGGAGGAGGGTTCCCTATTTTAAAAAACTGTTAAAACATGAAAGTTAACGAATCCCGGGATCGAATTTGTATTGTAGTTAAGAAAAGTTCTATAAAAATTATTTCTCAGGTGTATTTTGTGAATACGTTATTTTGTTTAATGATAACGGTGAATGCAAAAATAGTTTCTGCTCTAAAAGTTAAATTATAAGCTAAAATTAGCATTTTTATACATTCTTTAAAAGCTCTGTGTATTTTAAATGCAAATATAGTGATAAAAGATGAGTGGAAATATTACAAGGGTCATGTTTGACTTTTACTTTGCTTTGGGGGGGGGGGGGTGTCTCAAGTTTAAAAAACAGATTGAACTCGTCATGTAGAACTGATTGTAGTTAAGAATAGTTCCATAACAATTATTACTTTACTTACTTTTATTTTATCCAACACCCAGTCTTGGCCATTTGACGCCGAGTCTCCCAATATCAACTGACGACGTCATCAGTCGGATGTTGTGCAAGTGCAGTGCATAGGTGGTCACCATTCATCCTAACATGGCTGCAGAGGTGCAAGTCTCATCAGCAGCCAGGCCAAATCGGCGGAAGTAGACCCCAAGAAGTCATGCCCAGTGGTGGGGCGAAAGCCTCAGCTCTCTCAGGATAGGGCCGAAAGTGGCGAGGGTTTCCCATTGCTTCCCAAGACTCTTGTCTCTTTGGTCAGCAAGAGAAGATTTGATGACATAGATGTTGATTAAATGCCTCGCCCTGCTAAGCGTCAAGCCATAAAAATTATATTTTAAGTGTATTTTGTGATTAAGTCATTTTGCTTAATTTTAACAGTGGATGCCAAAAATACAGTTACTGCTCTCAAGTTTATGTTAAAAGCTAAATTGGACATCTTTATAAATTTATTAAAAGGAGAGATAATAATTTCAATTAATTTAGCACATAGTGTTTTTCGTCACTTGACAATTTGAAAGGGTGTTAGAGGTTTCAAGCTTAAAGTACTATTAAAACATGGAAGTGTGACATATCCCTAGATACTCGTAAAACTGAGCTTGAAAAATTTATAATAGTCAAAATTATAATATATTTACATAATTTATATATATAAATCATAAAAATATATACTTTAAGTGTATTTTGGTGGAAGTGTAAGTTTGATCAGTTAACGGATCACATCTATAAATCAATTTCTGTTCCGAAAATTCAATTTTAAAATGAATTTGGCTTTTTAATACATTTTTATGTGGCTCTCTCCAATACACTTAAATAATTTTGAAAATAATATATACGAATGAAAGTGTAGATTGGTTTTTCAGTAATGAGTATATTGACTTGTAAGATTCCTTGTAGTACTACAAGTACAAATGAAAAATTAATTTGAAAATAAATTTTTTAAATATACTGCAAACTGGAGAAATCCACTTTTTTTAAACACAAATATAAAATTTCGACATGAAAATAACGGGTGTTGTATTTAAAATTATGCACATGCGATGAAGGAATAATACAATTTTCATTACGATTCAAAGTGCTTTGTTTTTTAAGTTATTTAAACAAAAACTGTTAAAATATGTATCTTTCACATTAGTGATTATTATACAGGGTGTAAGTAAAAGAATGTTCGAGTTTTAATGGTATATTACAGGAGTTTATTTTATACTAAATATAACAAATCATGCATGACATTGAAGGAAAACTAACCGAGTTTTTTCAATAAGTGCTCAATGTGTGCGCCTTTAGTGATACAGCACATATCCAAACGAAAATGCAATTCTTCCCATACTGTCTGCAGCAAGTCCGGAGTAATGGAAGATCCGGAGTAATGGACAGCCTGTGCAATTCTACCTTTCAAGGTTGGTAAATCGTGGGGTAGGGGTAACATAGACCCGATCTTTTACAAAGCCCCAAAGGAAGAAATCACAAGGCGTGATGTCAGGTGAACGAGACGGCCAGGGTAACAGAACTAGGACATTCTTTTACGGACACCCTGTATTAGTGATTTCATCTGCACAATATTTTGTATTTTAAAGAGTAAGTCTTTTTTTGCCATGTTACTTTTAAAAACAAACCAAGGTTTAACATCATAACCAAAAATACAACAACAAACAAGCCATATGATTACCTTATTTTAAGGTTAGACTGCTACGCTAAACTTCTAGAACACGGTATGTGATTCCCATAACTCTTTATGACCTAAACTACACAATCGTGCGTCTATGAAATAGAAGGTTCAAGCTTTTTAAAAATATCGATACCAACGCATCTGAATTATATCAGCAGTTTATTTGTAAAAAAATTGATGTGGTTCTTAAGGAGTTGCTGGCATTGATGGCTTTTAATAACCATTTTCAGTAGGTAGAATATCATTATGTATACACCATGATTTGATGCCAATTATTAATAAAATGTTTGTATTGTAAATGAGGAACCTTGAACTGAATTGGTTAGGCATAATTTTACGGTTTTTTTTTTAAATAATTAAAATTCAAAGTAACCTTATCATTTTTTATGGCTTCAAGACACACAAGTAAAGTAGATTTTGACAAGTAGATATAATATAATAGTTATAAAAAAATAACTTCATACAATTTAAAGGTGTATTAAAAAAAATTATTTGAAACATTTGTTGAGAAGTAATGATACTTTAATGCAAGTTTAAGGCCCAGAATAAGCTTTTGAAATAAGCACATGCAATTTTAGACTATTTATAAAATTGATGATAATTACCCTCTAGATAAAATCAAAACAAAGCAAAATACTTCAAGGTCCATTTTTGTTTAAACAAAATTACATTTTATACATTTTTACAGGAAAAATATAGTAGTTAAGTTCACATATTCTTACTAAATAAAAACAATTGATGCCAGATGATAATGTAAGTGAGTAAAATCTAAAAAGGTAAATGTTTTTAGCTTTTTCAAGCAACATGTTGATATGTAGCAAGTTTTGTCAATAAACTACCTTCATGTGAGTCGTCCTAACTTCTGTCCAGTCTCTTTGAAACATGCAATGAATAAAAGTTAAAAGTTTTTAGCTTTTTCAAGCAACATGTTGATCTGTAGCAAGTTGTTTCGATAAACTACCTTCATCTGAGTCGTCCTAAACTCTGCTCAGTCTCTTTGAAACATGCAATGGCAAATGATCCATGCCACTGTCCTTAAGTAGTCTCTGGCAAAAGGTTTTTAGACTCTTGGGAGAAAGCCTTTGGAAAGTAGTGTTATGCTCTACCATGTCGATTCTTCGAAAGCCTCTGTGAGTTCTCCACAAGTCTCTGATAATTTGAAGATCTTCGATTCCCAAAAACCTTGCTTGGTAACTAAATATTCGATAACCATATGTATAGTTAGATACCATACACAGTCCAGGATATGATTTTAAAAAGTTCACCATAGATGCATCCCTTGTCTTAAGTTGTATAAATATGAAGTCATATATCACACAAACTCCGAATTCGCAGTAACCGAAGAAATATAGTTTAAGTTGATAATGTTTGTTTTTGTAATGTTCATAAGCGAGTTCTAAGAAATCAGTTATAGTGAATTCATTTAAATTAAGACAAGTAATATTTTTAGACAAATCTAATACATAGTTATCATAAAAAGTAGACATTATACTGATTGTCCGAAGGTTATTTTAACCGGTAAAATCCATAGATTTTTTTAAAAACAATTTAATATTATTTCACTTATGCTTTGTAAATATAAAACAAGAACGTTTCTTTTCGCGCTAGAGTATAGAGTAAATCCAGAGCAACTGCTCTGTACCGTAGACGAAAATCTTGTAAAACCAATATACGGAAGTACGTCATTGGGTCAGAGTTTTAGGTCCCCTAGGAAGCGGTGCATTCTGGGTCATTTTCAGATTCGAAACAAAGGTTGTTGCATTTCTTCATTTACTAATGGGTGGGTCATGTATCCCTATACATTACTATGGGGGGGGGGGGGGGTAAAACTATATATTGCATATAGGCCCTTTAACTTTATAAATAATTATTAAGTAAATGATGGGGCTTAAATTCCCCATTCTTTTAGATTTCTCAAAATTTATTTTTTGAGGAAAAAATACCGAAATGAGAAATGTTAGTGTTTATTGTCATTTTTAATGCAATTTTTTTATGACTCTTTAGCATTATTTAAAAAGAAATTATGATTTCTTCTTCGATAATTTAAACTGTGAAATTATTCGTTCTTCAGTAATAAATTTCACAAGTGGGACACCTTCAGGGATTGATTAATCCCCACACCTTTTAATTTTTTTTTAAAAACAATTAAAATTTATTATTAGGGAAATACCACTTCGAATTTGCTAAATATGTAAAACAAATATTTCTACTAATAAATGTTAGGACACTTGCAGTTTAATTGCCAAGTCAATTAAAATGAAAATTTAAGTTCTGATTTTTCAAAAAATTCGAGTCACTTTTCACCCCCCCCCCCCCGACTTAAAATTGGAGGGGGAGGTTAAAGATTGGAGGGGGAGGTTAATTTATGACACTTGATATTTATTCGAGTTTTCTATAGTGTGTCAATTTTGTACTAATTTTCAGGTTTCCTTGAAAACCTGTTAAAAGTAAAAGAGTGGCTGAGAAATACAAGAAGAGAGTTGACGAAAACCACAAGGATTGGATTCCGAATAAGCACAGTTATATTTGCAGTGTACGCTTTAAACCATAATGCATGGATTTCAAAATTAATAAATTCAATATTATATGTGTATGTATGTATGTTATGTTATGTGTATTTTTGTTGGTGATGTGTATGTATGTATGATATTATATATATATATATATATATATATATATATATATATATATATATATATATATATATATATATATATATATATATATATATATATATATATATATATATATATATATATATATATATATATATATATATATATATATATATATATATATATAATATATATATATATATATATATATATATATATATATATATATATATATATTATATATAATATAAAGCTTTTTGATAAAAACTGATTTTGTGTTTTACATTATAGACAAATAACTATGGTAAAGAAATTCATTGGTAAGAAAAAATACACATTGGTGTATAGTTTTAATTTTTAAATCAGTCTGAATACTTGTGAGCTTAAATAGTTAATAATTTCAATTAAAATTCAACTAGATCTACATCTAATAATAGACACTGATTGATTAGAAGGAAAAATAAATTCGACACTTAATAACTATTTAATTAAGGTTAAACCTTCAAAATGCATAAAAAAAACAAAAAATAATGATTGATTGAATCAACAAATTTTCATTTTTATAAAATAGCAACAAATTACTTTACATACAGTTTTTAATTGTTTCTAGAAATATTTTTTTTTACAACTTTATTGTAACTGCCGCTTTCTCCCTGAACAAAAAACTAATAAGCAATATTTTAGCCTGAAATTTTATTTTAAGACCATAGTTTTGTTAAAATAATTATACTATTTTATACCTTAACAACTATCTTTAATAATTCTTGAAAACAAATTCAGGAAATTAATCTTCAAGACATTTTTATTTATCGTTAATAAGTTCCTTTGACAGTACGAGTTTAAAATGAAACAATTTCACATTATTATGTTTCATCAATAAGATTTTTAAATAGTTTCATAAGTGTTAAGGTAGCCGCACATACTGTTAAAGGACATTTTTTTTAATGGAAAAAATAAACTTTTTATGGTTTTTATGATATCTTTCTAAGTTGAAAAGTCGTAAAATAGACAAAACATTTAAATTTAGAATTTTTATTTATCCTTGTTTTAAAAGGATTTTAATTAATATTGACTAAAACGGCCTTTGACTAAAACACGATAACTAAAAAATTACTGAGATATTTAAATTCTATAAATCAGAAACTAGAAAAAAATAAGTGTTTTAGGTCATGAACCACACTTAGATATGTTTCATAAAATTTATATGTTCCATTCGCATTTGAAGCTAACAAATCAAGTTCAACTGATAAAAAAAATCGCTGTATTTCAACTTCAAATAAAGACAAAATAAAATGATCACAAGGTATGACTTTCACCGAGGTTCAAAACCTTCATTTACTTTCTGAGTATATGTACAAAAAATTAAAACAATTTGAAGTGATAGTGGAGAAAATGTGTTTTGCCATAAAGTAAAAACATAAAAATCTTGTTTTTACTTAACTATTAACTACAATTTGATTCTTTTAGTACCCCCCCCCCCCCCCCGTTAATAAACATACAAATATAATATCAAGGGCATATTTAATGTTTTATTTGCAATTAATATATATATTTTAAGTATTTAAACTAACACTTGTCAGGTCGATGGTAACTAAAACAGTGATAACTTTTCTATTTACACTCGAAACAATGTTCTTGCTGATTTGTAAATCCAATAAAATGGGCTTTTAAATGATAAAAAAAAGAAAGAAAAAATGTGAAATTTGAACAAATTTCGGGTTTTTAAGGCATACGGCTTCCTTAATGTAAAAGAATAAAATACATATAGCCATATGTATTCCTAGTGATAACCGCGCCAAAAGGGCAGACAAAAAGATGTGGTTAGTCCCGAAATGAAAAAATACTTTCTACTTACCTAGTCAATTCATCACCCGTACATTGGCTTTACCAGTTTTTGTTCCCTCAGTTCACAGCAGCTACTCGGGAACTACCGGTTCCGGCAGCCTTGTTTTTCGTGTGGAGAACTCTTTCATATGCCTAATTCTAGCCTTTGTACAGAGCTTTAACGTAGCATGGTAAGTTTCGTAATTTTAAATCTCGGTACCAACTTCTCTCTCTATTTTATTTAGAAACCCGAAATGAGCATGTTTCACGTATTGAGTGGTAACAGTTCCAGTGGTATGTTTTTATTCTTGTTTTTGGTGATAGTAAGGTTGTTTCAGATGATGTGCCTATCCTGTTTTTATTTTTGCGATTTTATTGGTTGTTTCGATTTCATTCTCAAAATTAGCGGTTTTTCGTCTGTTTTTTCGTGTAACTTGTTTTTATTGAGCTATTTATTAAACTTTATCGGCTTTAATATTACATTATTAATTATACATTATTTTTACCATAGAGATGTCAATGATTGGAATGCTCTACTAGATTATATGTTGTGTATTCGAAGGGAGTAGAAGATTTTAAGAAGAATCTTGATAGTCATTGGAAACTGGTAAAATATTAGATTTATTTTGGACCAACCTTGCGGGCCTCTGGCCTGTTGTTGGTCGACAATTTTTGTAAATTAACTTGTAATAAACTTGAAATTTAATTCGATTAAATTTCAAGTATGCAAAGCATTAGCAAAACGTCATGGTTATCAGAAAATTTCGATTTAAATGATAATCTTTCTTATGCGGAAAAATTAACTGAAATGGGAATGTTTCAGATGATGTAACGCTCTTGTTTTCAATTTTTTATCGTCCTGCGATTTCATTGGTTGTTTCGGTTTCATTCTCAAAATGACCGTCATAGACGAAAAGAAACTTTTCTTTCTATGCAAGTTGTCTTTAACATATGATTTGAACAGTCAGAAGCACAGCAAGAAGTTAGCATTCAAAAAATTTAATAAGTAAAATATTTTCTTATAAAATATTTTCTTATAAAATCATTTTCAAATACAAAAACAAAAGTAATTTCGGAAAAAAGAAAATGAAAACAAGACCACCTGCATCCAAATTGGGGGCATCCCCACCCTTTTCTCCACTTGCACAATACAAGTAATCCAGTATCTCTCTATATTAAAAAAAAAGTAAGGCCTTTTAAAACGTGTCCAGCCATAACAGGATGAAATAATGATATTAGAACGCCATTCTTTTTTCTGGAATGTGTATCTCGGGACGGAATTTTCTTTTTTTAAAATTTCCAATTAGTTTTTTTATTAAAAATAAAATTAGGCCGAAAAGTGTGGGAATAGTAGGTACCCTTTCCGAGAGAGGGCGCCACAACACACAGTGCGACACAAAGTGACTTTTTATTTAAGAAGTTTAGTGAATATATTATTGATCTAGGATATTCTCATAGTTTTGTAAAACGGTAATTTTAAGTTCACATTTTTTTGAACATTTGTTTGCAAAATAACTTTTAAGTCACACTTAATTGTTTCACTGATGTGCTCTTTTAATGGGGGGCGAAGCATATAACAATTTTAGTTGGTTGGGTTGTCGAGCAAAGTGGTCAAAAATTAATTGGGTAGCAATTCCTGAGGTGGTCGGAGAGGGCAGTAATGTGGGTGTGAAGCGGTCAAAATGTAATCATCCTGGGACTGAGTCAAGTACCGCGAAGTGAGCGGGGTGTTGTCGAGCAAAGTGGTCAAAAGTTAAATGGGTAGCAATTCCTAATGGGAGGTCGGAGATATTCATCCACTAATTCGCGAGCTTGCTCGCCTAGGGGCGCAGCCCCTAGTAAGTAAAAAAATAGTTTAGGGGGACTATTTTTTAAAAATAATATTAAAAAATCGGTTGGGACGGAAATTGATCACTCTCCTAATTATTGACCCGTTAACTTTATCGAATGATTTTTAAATATCTATAAATACTAATACCAAAAAATTTAGAAAGTTGAGTTTTGTTTTCAATTTGCCATTTTGGTGCCCCTCTGACAAGGGGCGACCATCCTTCTCGGGTCGACACTGTTAATAAGGTCAATCAAGGACGAGGTTTTGTATACGGGTTATGAATTATTTTCTTTTCTATTCTTTAACGTACCAAGCAAAACAGAAAATATTTGTTAGGCACGTGTATTTTCTGCTACGGGAAAAGCCATGTCAACATAATTTGTCCGTAACATTACAGATATTTTCTGGTAACTTTACTACCAGAAATATTTTGTAATAAAACATATTTTTTTATAGTGTAGAAAGTAAACCCAGAGATTATGCTCTTGATTTGCATATTTCTAAAGTTTTTTTTTCGGATAACTGGTGAATTCTTTATACAAAAAATTAAAGTATTACTTTCATTTTAAGCTCTAAATTACTAAGCTCTAAAACATTATGATTATAAAATTCCCTATTTAATAAATAGTTCTATTTGCCTGTTTGTTTACATTGCATGAACGCTGATGTACAAAAGATGAATTCAAAGGTTCCTGGACACTTGAAGAAAGATTTAATAAGTGGGTCGTTATAAAGGTTTAGAAACTATCAGATAACAAGCGTTTGAAAATTATCAACAGACCTATGAACTGTATTGATGTTTCAGCAAAAATATGTTCTCGCCTGTTCTTAAAATAGTACCCATTCTTTCTAAGAGATAAAAACGGCTATATTTGGCACTCTTTCTTCAGTCCAAAGTTGAAAGTGAGGACGGTAAAGTTGAAACAAAACTGTTCTTTTTGATGCATTCTTCAAAATAAACAACATACTGTTTTTATTTCGATTTTCAGAATGCCCTTGGTCCTCCTATTGCTCTTTTAAAGTCACGTCATTGTATAGCTAAACTCTATTAGTTCGACTTTAGCTTTCGTTTGTTAACTTTCAGTGTTGCGGTCAAAATGGGAATTTTAAAATACGGCAATTTATCTACACGAATATGTAAATATCGTGTTTAAAATTCATTTTGCAAACTCCTTAAATGAGTTTAACTGTTAGCTATTTTCAGGGGAAAAGTTCCTGAAAGTATGTTATTTTATAGTTCAAGTTTTAAATTTTTCATAGCTAAATTTAAAGCACACAACACATTTAAAATCTGATCAAATATATAGAAATACAGCACTATCTACAAAAATTTGATTTGTGCGATTAAATAATATTTAATGTTATTATATTTTGTTATAGTTTAAATATTCATTTATGCTAGAATATGCAAAATAAAAGAAACACTAAGCACATTTTCGGTACCGAAAATTATCTGATGCTGTATGTTTATACAATCTTATATTTTGGCAATCTTTCTATTTTTTTAGATAAAATCCATCATAAAAATTTAAAAAAAAAAGCAAAAATTTTTTTACTATGCATTTTAAGTAACTGTTAAAAACAAACATAGCGATAACTATGCTAATTTAGTACTTATCCTTATATTAAATTAATTTCAGGTACCCTCCACTTTTAAATATTTATAAAAATATAATAAAAGATATTAGGTGATAAAATACAATATTTTGCGATATTTATTAAAAAAAATATTTACTAAATAAAAGTAATATTTGTAATGTGTGTCAGATTTGCATTGGATTTGAAATAAAAATGCTAGCTTTTAAAGAAAGTGAACATTCTTAAGTAACACATGAACCATTAAACAGTTTAATGTTCAAAACTGGTAAACAGTTCAACAGTTACACTGTAAAAAATCAGGAATGTTACTGCTGAGCTTCCCAATTCAATTTTCAAAAGTAATGTTCCTAGAATATACCCTTATCCTTAAAAGCGAATTTTCGATTTCAAAAAGTCTCACGCCCTCAATTTGTTCATTCATATGAAAAAAATAATTCCTGCAAAATTTTAGCCAAATCAATTAATAATAACACGTGCCCCACGCGGCCTAAAGTTTTAAAAAACGCAAAACTTTGTTTTTTTAAAAATAATTCCGTTATAAATCAATATCTATGCCAAATCCGTAAAAAACACTCAATAATAATGTTATAGAATATAAAATTTCGTACAACTTTGTAATTTACACTTTTGATCTATGAGCAACAGGTTTCGAGTTATAGGGAAAAGAACGAGATATATATTTTACGAGATTGTAAATCATGGCCACACTACGCAAAACGCTATCCATCACAATGGTGCGACATAAAAATGATTATTAAGATAACTTTAAACTGTTCTGTCTAAAGATTAACTAAAAAGGGACAGCTGCAAATATTTAAATAAAAAAACATTTAAAATATACCACAATTCAATGACTTTCGGCTGTCAGGGCTAGGTGGGGCGGGAGGCGGCACTTTCGCAAATTAAATAAAGATTATTTGCAGAACTATTTGTGTCGCTAATAAACAAATGACATTCTTAGAAATTTAAAGGTTTCCCTAATCAGAACCGTTTTGCAGGTACAATGTGGTGAGGGGGGTTGAAAGGGGGTATTAGTTTATAAATCTTAATATTAATATAAATAAAATCTAAAAAAGTAACTTTATTTTTAAAGGAATTTAATACAAGTAAATGTAATAATGTAATTTATGAAAACCAAATAAATTGAAGAAAAAGAATATTTTTAGTATAATAAAAAATAATATAGGATCCCCCCCCCTATATCCATTTATTTTCCTTTATATATTATTTCCCCTTTTTTTGCAGCTAATAGACAATGCTGTATTAGTAAAGTTTTTTAGTTTTTACATTCTCTCTACAAGTAACAAACTAATCTAATATGTAATCATTTGTAAATTGTTACGGAAATAAACATAAAAACAGGGTTTTCATGCCCGATTCTGAATTAATACTTGAATATCTATAGCAATTTTAACTCTTACTATATTACCACTTATATATGGCTATATGTATAGCTTCGGTAGAGTTTTTCAATCATGGGATATGTATTTTTTGTGACAGTCTTGCACAGTCAGTAAAATAAATTGTTTTTTGGATTCATCCTTTGTAAACTGATAGTTGAATTCTTCAATTAACATCACACCTCTTTCCGCTGCCAAATTTACGAATTTTAAAGATCTTCTATTTCCCTTCCTTTTAGATAATTTTCTTCATTACACCATTATAATAGATCTAATTCCTTGAAATTTCCCTTATGTGAAATCTCTGTTATGTGAATCAGTTTTATAATCATTCTTACGCAGTTGTTTCTTTCGCGGGTAAGAATGCATGCTTTCCTCTAAAATTTGAGATCTTCATCCATTACAAAGGAAACACTTGTGTATAAATTCAGGTTTACTTCACCCATATTTAAAAAGAATATGCGTAGCAAATCTTCATGCGATAGCAAAAGGTTCCGTGCTCTGAGCGGACAGTCATAGAAAAAGTAATTTGTCACCAAAGGGTTTTCACTTTGAATTGTTTACAGCCACGGCTTTTATCCCCCATCCGGATAGTCTCGGGTGGCCATATCTGGTCACAAGTCATTTGAATTACTGAATGCAGAAAATAATTCTAATTGAAAAAAGAAATAAATTTAGGTAGATTTAATATCAATAGTAGAGTATCAAAAATATTATAATACACTGCTCAAAACAATTAGGGAAGCACTTTGAGTACTTTTGTTTACCCTTTCGGTTCCAACTTCTTTTTTTCTATTATTAAAATCTAAAATTTGTGAAATAGATTCATTATGCATCCAGAATGAAATGGCAAAAAAAACAGGGAAAAAGTCAAATCTTAATTTTTTAACTAAAATTTAAGGGGGAAAATAATGGAATCATAACTTTTGAATAAATTATAACTATAATTTTTTCAATACTTAACTTGTAAAAAAAAGGTAAAATCAATTTTTAAACATCTAAGAATGCAAGCGTGAAGAATTTATTGTCAATTTATTGCATAACATTTTTTGGGAGTGAATTGTATTTTACCATGTTTTCATATTTTCATCTAATTAAAACAAACATTATTAAATTCTTCAAAAGACAAGATTCTTCCATCTATCGATAAATAAGTGCGAGCTCAACTTAGTAAGAAAAAAAATCGGAAGCTGATGATACCAAATGGAATCATTGGGGGTGAAAGAGTTTAAACTTTAAACCATGCGTTCCCCTAATTTTTGTGAGCAGTGTATTACTTTTAGAATTATTTAATTATTATTATTAATATTATTATTATTATTTTTATTATTATTATTTTTTTTTTGGGGGGGGGGGAAAAAAAATATATTTTTTTTTATAGCAGTATATTTATTTTATTTGCAGGCAACTATGCGAGTAAAAAAAAGTTAAAATTTTGGCCTCCACTTCTCCAAAATTATACAGTAGGTAACTCAAAACCTTTTCCTCTATCTCATTTGTTCTAATAAATATAGAAAATGCTAAGGATTAAATTACATAATACTCAATGACCAAAGATGGCCACATTTGGTCTGACATTTACGAATGAGGTCCACAGTTGCTTCCCATTGTTATGCGTTAAAAGTGCTACGTCTCCTTCCGACACGCCTATTTCAAAATAGTGTCCGCTTAGAGCACCAAAATGAGTGTCCGCAAAATCTAAGTGTCCGCTCTGAGCACGGCACCGATAGTAATTTGGCACCAGCAGCTACTTGGTTCTTCATTGAAGCAATAAGAAATATCTGTTTTCGAGGCATAATTTAGAAAAACGAACTTCATATGCACCATTTAACAAATGACCGAAACTCATACGAAGTTGCTTGTTCCATCAATTTCAAAATAATGCATTAGCTTTCTTAAAACGCAACAAAGTCTTTTGAGCAGTTATAAAGGGTTAACATCTTTTCTGCCATTACCATATGCAAGAAATTTTTTATTGCTTTAACTAGAGGCAGTAACCATTAATAATGCAGGGGAGGGGGTGAGAAATCTGTTGGGTCCCTGTATGACTCATGGCGTATCGCTTTTTCTATTAAAAAAGCTAACTCCATTGCGAAAGTACCCCCCTCCCCCTTTACCCACGCGATGGCCCTGAGAGTCGAAAGTCTTTAAATTGTGGTATATTTTAAATGTTTTTTTATTTAAATTCTTGATTTTGTCCCTTTTTAGTTGATTTTTAAACAGAAAAGTTAAGTTATTTAATAATCAGTTTTAGGTTGCACCATTGTGATGGATAGCGTTTGCGTAGTGTGGCCATGATTTACAATCTCGTAAAATATATATCTCGTTCTTTTCCCTATAACTCAAAACCTGTTGCTCATAGATCAAAAGTGTAAATTACAAAGTTGTAGGAAATTTTATATTATATAGCATTTGTATTGAGTGTTTTTCGTATTTGGCATAGATATTTATTTATAACCGAATTATTAAAAAAAAACCTTAACTTTTTCGTTTTTCAAAACTTTAAGCCCCGTGGGGCACGTGTTATTATAAATGGATATGGCTAAAATTTTGCAGGAATTATTTTTTCATATGAATGGACAAATTGAGGGTGTGAGACTTTTTGAAATCGAAAATTTATTTTTCCTCATGTTAATTAAGGACCACCCTAATACCCAGTTACTTTTCCTAAAAATTTAGAAACGATCCATCATAAAGCCAGTAACATTCCTGGAAATGTCAAAAAATTTCCATTTGCATGCAAAAAACAAGGCGGCGCCACTAATCTTTTTAGGTCTATCGCAACTACGTGCTGCTTGGATTGGTGTTTGCTTGGATTCGATCGTAAGAACTTTGGACTCGCACTGCGCAGCCATGGTTGCTTGTTGACAACTATGCATTTTATTAAATTGTTCAAAATGATTTTAATGATATTTCTAGAAAAAAAAACCCTCCTGAAAGTCCGAAAAAGCGATGTAAACTTGAAATTGCCAGAAACGTTTCCAATGTATAATATGTATTCTACAAAGCGAAATCTAACGAACGATGACTGTGGGTTTATTCATAGCAATTTCAAACCTTTATATTTATACGGGGAGTAAATATATTTTCCTTACTATTTATTTTCCGTTTAGAGAAGAGTTACTATTTAATATTATATTCAATTTTTAAAAAAAGATATTTGGTATATTCTTTGAAAATGACACCCTTTTCCTTTTCAAAGAACAGACCAAATCTCATTTTTTAAAAATCGAATACAATATTAAATAATAACTGTTCTCTAAAAAGAAAATAAATAGTACATCCCTATAGATGAAAGACAAGCAAAAATAAAGCAGGCTTCTAATATGTGACACATACTTAGGAGTTTATCAAAATCCAGATTATGTAATTGATTATATGTGAACCTTCCAAACACGCACAAACTTACCTACAAAATATACGCCTCGAAAAATCGCAGCAAATATGTTGTGTCTGACAATTTCTGGAATTTGACTCTGACAAGAAAAAAAATGAGCTTAACTGAATAAATTGTTTCATAACATATTTTTTTTATTTTATAAAAAAGTGATACAAGTGATTGTTGGACGGGACGAATTTTGGTAAGTAGATTTTTATTTGCTATTTCTCCAGTTCCATTGAAATTTTGTTTAATACTAAAGAATCTATAATTTTTTTTAAATTCTACGAAGTGGTTGCTTTGTAAGATAACGCAATTCAATGAAGATGAGGAGAATCGTAAAAAAATAATTAGTCCCACTTGGTTCATAATTCGCTAGGGCCGTGCTTCAACGCAATTTTCACCTCATTGTGTGGAAGTCCTAACGATCCCCTTATTGGTGTAGGTTAATCATCTGTTCTTGATGTTTAGTATCATTAGTTTTGATGATCAGTTTATTTTTAAGAGAAAAAAATAGCCAACACTAAACTTCACTCTTTTAGTGGATAAATTGCTTTGAATATTTTTGTTGCATTCTCGATGCCATGGTTAGAATAAATATGATTATATAACTATAATTTTTAAAATATCCAAATTATATTTATGTTTATTCGCCTAATTAATAACCGGATAGACGTTAGAGAAAAATACGTTTAGCCATAACACAGAGAATACCTTAAAACATTTAGCTAAAAAATTACTTTCAGAAAAATTTGGCTGGTTTAACTTATATTCTTTGCATATGTTATTGTTTTAATCATATACGACGTACCACTTTTTTTAAAAAGAGCTTCTGGCTTCTGTCCCCTCCTGAACAAACTCTTAACTTTAATGTGAAGGTAAAAATTTAACAAGAAATGTCATTTACGTAATAATACTGAAAAGTATTAAAAATAAGGTATATTAATTAAAAATATTACATAATGTTGATTTATAAAAAATACCTTTTTGCTCTTAACCGTGAATTGATATTCAAATTTTATATTAGTACATGTCATTTAAAATGTAACCATCAACGTTAAATATTTAGTCATAATTTCGTTTACTAAAGTGCGTTTACCGCAATAAGAGCTGTAGGAATTTATCGATGAGTAAAAGTATATTCAACAAAGATGTTACTTTTTCATTCATAAATACTTTTATATAATTTCACTTTAAATATTCAGCAAAATCTTATAAAAATATACTGACGCCCATCAAGATGTAACGGGATATTTACCTACAGTATAGAAAGCCCATTTGTTTAAAAATGGGTAAAATATGGTTAAGAATTTCGGAAAATATATAAATACATGGGATACCAAGACAAGTACCTTAAAGATATGATTTTACATATTGATTAAAATTAAAATTATTTTACGTTAGAAAAAAAATTAGGTGTGAAAATAAACTCAAGGCAACCCTACATACAATGGACATATAAAACTTTTTAGAAATTTCTTTGAAATCAATTTTAAATCTATAGCTTATGTAAGGATTTTCTTAGGATGACTTACTTATACCTTTTTCACTCCAAACTGGAACATAGGGCCACCATCATGGCCCGCCACCTCACCCGATCGGCAGCAATGGTCTTTATCTCTCTCCATGTTTTGTTTAGTTCTTTGACTTCATTGTTAGTTGTTCATCGCCACGTTGTTTTAGGCTTTCATCTTTTTCTCTTGCCTTGCGGATTCCACTCCAACGCTTCATTTACTTTGAATTTTCCCGGCTTTCGTAAAACATGTCCGATCCATCGCCATTTCCGTTTTAGCTTCCACACTACGTTTATAACGTAAAAAGTGGAAGGTATTATAATCGTTCAGTCCGTCTGTCTGTCCGTCACCCTCTTTCATAGTCCGAACTACAAATGCTACGGACAAGTGTGATACGTCAAAAAATTCAGCGCATTGAAATTAAAATACATTGAAAATTTCAGAAAAGAATTCGAATTTGAAGTACTTCAATGGGGTTGTTTCACGGTGGATCTGGCAATAGCTCTGAGGTTTTGTTTTCATGCCTCTCGAATTACTGTTGTTTTGGTATTCGGGAGTGAGTTTTCGAAGAGAATATTTTAGTTGTTAACTTTTTAAAATTCCAACTTCTTTTAATGCAAGTTTTCCGTGATAAATGATTAAAACAACCAACAGCACAGCAAGAAGTTGTAATTAAAAAAAAAC
Source organism: Oedothorax gibbosus (assembly GCA_019343175.1). Classification (NCBI taxonomy): domain Eukaryota; kingdom Metazoa; phylum Arthropoda; class Arachnida; order Araneae; family Linyphiidae; genus Oedothorax; species Oedothorax gibbosus. The sequence continues at coordinate 1,546,506 of JAFNEN010000097.1, forward strand.
TAAAATGACTTATTCTTAGAAAACTCAATTTCGAATATCAACAAAAGTAATTCGAGAGACATGAAAACTAAACCGCAGAGCTATTGCCAGATCCTCCGTGAAATAACCCCATTATTTAAAAAACTGCAAAATTTAATGCTCATTTAAGCGAAGGAAGCCATTTTTTATTAGAATTTAATCATCATTACAATAGCAATAATCGCTCGAGAAACTTTAATTCTTTTAGACAATAAATTAAAATAAATTTATTTTTGTGACATCGATCAGTTAGAAATGACGTCAAATATATTTCACTACGAGATTCTTTGTACGTTGATATGAAATGTTTTCTTTCTATTTAAAAGCGAGGAATATTACATATTTATTCTTTGAAATATAAATTAATTTTTGCAAACGATAAGTAATAATTATTGAATTTTCGAAATAAAATAAATGAAACTAGCCAAATTTAGCATGTAAATGTTTAATATAGAATTAATGCTGTGTTTTTATTTATTCAATATTTTCACTGTTGCCATTTCGTCAAACGTACGAGAAACTTTATTTAAAATAAAAATAAAACTCTTGAAAGAATATTTATTTATGAGATATAATTTAGTTTGGATTGTTGTAATATCACAATAGAGTTCTTTTGATGGTTCATTATATATGTATGAAGAAGGATGCATAGAGAATTCTAACTTTGAATAAAAAAAATAAGCGAAAGTTCGCTTTTATTTTTAAAGAATCAATTTTACTAATTATTTATTATTCTCCTTTTCGAAAAAAAATTAATGAATATGGGAAATTGTGGCAACTAAAAGATTTTTATTACAGAAAGTTGCATCATTATTTTTCGAAAAATTCAAACAAATTCAGCAAACGATAATGAGTAATTATTAATTTGCGAAAGAAGATTAATTAAAATAGTTAATTTTGGCGTTTAAAAGTTTGAATTAGAAATACATTATAAGCTGAAGGCCCTGTTTGGCGAATTTTTTTCAGAGGTGTATAAATAGTGCATTTTTTGTTGAGCACAAATACTGTGTGGAAGCGGTTTAATTGACAGATTCCGTAACAAACCTACTTGATCTTATTTCATATTCTATTGGTTTTTGATTACGTGTTTTTAATATTTTATTTTATGAAACCACCTTAACTTAAGAATTTTTCAGAGGCATTTGTTTATAAAGATTTGTAGTTTTTTCATGTTCCCTTTGTTTCCATGCCATGTTTCAGCTCCATATAATTGTATGGATTTTACGTTTGTGTTAAAAATTCTTATTTTAGTTGAAAGGAAGATATTTTTATTTTTCCAGAATTAATTAAGAATAGAAAAGCTTACTCGGGCTTTATTTAATCAGTTTAGTATATCCTCCTTAGTTCCCTCCTTCATTACATATTATACAACCTAAATATGTAAAACTATTTACTTCTATTATTTTATTGTCGATATAAATGTTATTTCTTAGTTTTGGGTTAATTTTCATAACTTTTGTTTTTCTTTGGTTGATATTTAACCATATTTACTTTGCCTCCTGGTATAAAATATTTGTGTTTTCTTGCATATTTTGGAGGGTACTAGACAAAGCGAATGTCGTCTGCACAGCAGAGATCAGTCAGATGTTCGTTTAGGTTCCACCTAATACCTTTTTTATTTTGTAATTTGTTAATTTTCTTAGGGTGAAGGAAACAGTTTTTTTCTTTGGTTTGTTTCTTTGCTTTCTTTTTTTCTATAGCTATTGCAGGTATTTCTACTTAAGCATTTGAATTAATTTTTTTAAACATTTCCAAGACCCCCGATTTATTTCATTTTTAATTTGTGATTGACTTTTCATCTTTTATTGGGAAAACATGTGTAATTTTAGATTTAAAAGATTTTTTTAGAAGGTGCTGTATTTGTTCACAAGTTTTACAACTTAAATATTTCGTTTGTTTAAATACTACTTTTTACTTTTGTTTAGAGATTTAAAAACGTTACGGCTAGTTCACAAAATGTAAAAATATCCTAAACATTGCACTTAAATATTACACTCCATTCAAGACTTTATGGATGACAACAACTTTCAAAGGTGATATTTTTTTGTTGTAATTTTGAACTTTCACCGTACCTTCAAGGTTCTCTTTTATTAGCATGTGTATAATTTTAAAGCCACGAGTCTTAATTTATCTGCTTTGATACTCTTATCTGTTCACACTTATTTTGGAATACGGAAGAGAAATATAAGTGTAAAATTCAACACGTGTCTTACCAGGGTCGTCTCGAACGAGTTCGCATGCGCTCACTAGTGTGTCTACCTGTCTTACTACTATCTTCTTACTATAGAGAGTGAGCATTAGCGAACTCGTTCGAGACGGCCCTGGTCTTACCCACTTGTGATATTCTAAAATCACTCGTTCAGAATACTTACTAAAAACCGAAATTATTGTAGAAAATTTTAATTAACGTCATATTTAGAAAATGTGGAACCCAAAAGAGAAATATAATTGTCGTTACTTATTATGGCTCACAGACAATCTTTCTATATTTACCTATCATCAACATTTTGTAATAAAATTATTATAAATATTTTTGCTATTTTAGACTAAGCAAAATATTATATTTTAAGTATTTTTTTATTTATTTTATTGATTATGCAGATATTATGCGTGCTAAGTTAATACCTTTCTACGTTATTTGAAAAAACATAATAATTTGACAACATATTTTTCCCGAAGCACAAATATTAAAAATGTGACTTATGTTGATTTAGAGTTTCAGCTTATGTCTATTAATATTTAACATAATTTTAAAATGCAGAATTAAACATTTGTTCTGAGTGATTGTGGCTTCTCTTGATGCATTAGTAAGCCTAAAAATAATATAACTTTTATGCTCAGTTTTTAAAAAAAATATCTGAAACGTACTTAGAAAAGAAATGTATTGCACCTTTAAATTTATTGAATAAAAATTGCTTAAATTTTTATTGCTATTGTTAATTTTTCATCCTATGGAAAAAATAAATGTATTCCTTACCATTACGTCTAAAACAATATATTTTTTTAATTATTTCAATTATTTATCCAAAGTTTAAACAATGCTATAACATTTTTTATATCTTCTTTTAAATCAACTTTAATTTCATTGCTTTCACATTTATTTTAATTTTAAACTAATTTTACTACAAAATCTTTAAACATTGAAATTGTACATTGTAGTATAGTGTCGAAACTATTGTTTGTGTTAGTAAATTTATGGATTAAGAAAGCTTAAATAAACTTGGTATCACATAAAAGATGGTATAAATTTTTTTTATCGAATAACAGAGTTGTTTATTATTCCTTAAGTTAAATGAAAAGCTCGCAAATAAAACCAGACATGTCTGAATTTGGTTAAACCACTTTGGATTTCCTGTTCAGCAATATATAAACTACTTGTACCATATTGTATTTTGCTGAAATCGGAGCACTTTCACTTCAGTGCACTGTTACAAAGGATGTTTTTAATTTGAAAACAGTTTAATGTGTTACATTGAAACAATGAAATATTTTTAATTGTTATAAATTTTATAATAATATATTAAATTTTATCGTATTTTATTTATATATTTTCATAAGAAATGAATCACATTTTTGAACGTAAGCAACAAAAGAATGCAGCTTTATTCAGACAATCTTTTACGTTTTGGTGAATAACTATTGCATTAACATCATTTCACTTTTTCTTATTTAATTTGACGTGAGCTAATCATGAGCTTACAGGAAACTTGTATACCTAGGCAATATTTCTATACCTAGTATAGAATATTGTGTACCTAGGCCTAGGGCAATATTTTTCAAATCTACAACTCAAACTACAACTCAGCTAAAAAGTTGAAATATTTTCGTGGAGATATGAGTGGACTGGAGTAATAAGGAAACAAGTCCACTTTCAAAGCAGACCACTTGTCTTCTCAAACGTACCGGACAAATTTTGAACGAAGAAAAAACATCAGGTTATAATGGTTATCTTTAGAAAAAATGTAATCGTTCTTTTTGTTATTTTTTTAAGGTCTGCATAAATTATTTGTAATAGTACAATATCTAGTTGGATGGTTTTGGACTGAACCTGTGCGTATCCCCGTCAAATCACCGTTGCTCCAGGTCACCATCTGATTTTATTGATTAGAGTGATACGTGTAAGTAATATATGTAGAGAAAAATCGTATTTCTTTATATTTCTGAAGATTAGTTCGAAACACTGGTAAATTTTCTATTCTATAAAACTAAATATAGGCTCTTTTAATTTAAAGATATTAACTTCATTAACGAAAAACAGTGTAGAATAACAAAGATGCTTTAAATTTGCTAAGAATCGGGAGATGGATAAACATTTGGTATTGGGTAAACATTTGGTATTTGGCATACCTTGCATTTGGGTAAGAACAATGTTAAACATTCTTATGTTTTACAGGGAGAAAGTATCCAAGATAGTGAGTTTGTTAGAGATTTAGGAGTTTTGATGAGCAATGATTTCAAAATGAGTAAACAGTGTGTTGAAGCAAGTAAGAAAGCCAATCGAATGTTAGGATATATTAGAAAAGTATCACTTCTAAATCTAAGGAGATCATTTTGCCATTGTATAGGGGATTGGTAAGGCCACATCTGGAATATGCTGTTCAGTTTTGGTCTCCCTTCCTCAGAAAAAAGATATAGAGTTGCTTGAAAAAAGTTCATCATAGGGCTACAAAAATGATTAAGGGTCTATCTGGTATTGATTATGATAACAGATTAAGATCTTTAAACATGTATTCCCTGGAAAATAGGAGAGCTAGGGGTGATTTAATTCAGTTATTCAAGTTCATAAAACAGGGAGACATGGAGGGCTTATGTTTTACCTTAAATAGCCGGACCAGAGGACATGATCAGAAATTGAATAAATCATGCTTTAGAAGAGAGGTAAGAAAACATTATTTTTACAATAGAGTTGTCAGTGAGTGGAATGCTTTACCAGATTATGTGGTGTATTCGAAGAGAGTAGAAGATTTTAAGAAAAATCTTGATAGTCATTGGAAACTGGTAAAGTATTAGATTTATTTTGGACCAACCTTGCTAGGCCTCTGGCTTGTTGTTGGTCGACAATTTTTGTATTTGTATTTGTATCCGTGAAGTAAAGTTTAAATTTGCGACAGTCAAAAAAATTAATGTTACAAAATTGAATTTCGTAAGCACAAGAGTTTCATAATGGTATTGTAAAGTAAATGTTTTAATAGTACAACTATTCGTATTTTAAAAAGGTTGATATCGTTGAAAAATTTAAACTATTGTTACTATAAGAGTAAGAGTGGGAGAGTTTGTAAGAGAGGGATTAGTGTTATTGAACACTTTATACGAACTTATAAATGTCCCATTAGCCCCCATAGGGACAGGGTGCAGGGCTAAAGGGATATGGTAAATGTTGTCTTGATTAAAATTTGAAAAAAATGGAAAATTAATTAGGAAAGGATCTGAAAATAAATTTAAAAGCAAACACGTTATTTACATAATTAATTTAGAATTAAATTTTATTTTTTAAACAATAACTTCATACTTAAAAGTGAAAAATCAAAGTTAAAACTGAAAATCGAGGAGGTTTCGAGCTGGTTTCATCAATGTTTAATATTTTATAATATTCAAAGGAATATTTCATCATAACCTTAATTAGATTATTGAAAAACTTCTCATTATTTGCCTTGTTGTAGCTTGTATAGTAAGTGCCAATCTGGTTGTTTCAAGAACTCGTATGGAGAGAGAGAGAGAGAGAGAGCTATGACGGTTCATAAATTCAGAAAGCGATTATTTCCCTGATTTTTCCCCCTCTCACCCTCATTGGAATGCAAAACTTTAGATCTATTGTTTGGGCAAACTCTTATGCTGATTTTCTTGTTTCAATTGTATTAAGGCCATGGTGTAGCTTTGATTAAAAATTAAGCCAGTTCACTCCCTTGGCCGAAGAATATTTGTTTTCCAAGGCCAGTTTCTAAGCATCTGCAAAAGAAAGTTTAATAAAAAGTTAAGTATATGGGAAACTTCCAGCTTTTTCCAAGATACTGATTTTAGAACAAACAGTTTTTATAAAGTCTAGTTCTTTATTTACGTCATCAGTTGAGCTGCAAAAATCTTAAAAACAGGAGATCGTGGTGGCATTTGAAATTTCCGCAATATTATTTTCATGTAAATAACATACGGTAGAAATATCTTTACTATATTTAAATAGTCACGATAATAATTTTTTTTCCTAATCATAAATTTTCAAAAAATAATTACACAATTAATATTCCATTTGTACCTTGGTCAAAAGAGATAAACAAAATGCAAATAATAAATAGTATTTTCATGTAAATAATATCCGGTAGAAATATCTTTACTATATTTAAATAGTCAAGATAATAAAAATAATTTTCCCTAATCATTAATTTTCATAAAATAATTAAACAAATAATATTCTATTCGTACCTTGGTTAAAAGCCATAAATAAAAAGCAAATAATAAATTGCCCTGGTATACGAAACTTTATAATTTTACATAAATTGTCTTCTATTCAATAACTCCCATGAACTATTTTTATATTCAAAATTAATAATAAGTCACAGGATGAAAATTGATGTTAAAATTCATATATATAAGTAATATCGCTTAAAATCAAATATTATATAATTAAAGAGGATTGACCGTAGTGAAAGAGTCTTCCCCTTCGATTTTCGAATCAATTTGAAGTTTAATATAAATCAAGATCCTAGAATCAATTTTTAGGTAGCGTAAAGTAATTTGTAGGCTTATTTTTATTGTATTCGTCATTTGTTATTATTATCTTTTAAGAAAAGCCGATGCTCTATAAATATGTACTAAGTTACTGTTTGTCACGAAACGTTACAAAACATCGAAATTTAGTTATAATTTATTAGTTATAGTTTTTATTAGTTATTAGTTTATTTGTCTAGAAGGCTTTCCTTGAACTGAAGTCTAGATGGGGCCATGTGGGAATGCGGAGAAAATTGGGCATTACTGTAATGTAATCAGAAATTAACAGCGAGGGAAGCTATAAGTACCGGGACGCCCAAGGAAATACAGTTATTTTTCGATTGCTCTTCAAAAAAGTAGAAGAAAAACGTTCCACCCCTAGTCTTGTACTGTGTTGTTTAAACAAAAAAAAAGGTCCAAACAGGCTGTTCTGTCACGAGCAGAAATACTGTTCAAAGGTCCTTGATAGTAAAAATTTCATCCCTCGATGGAAGACGAGATTATCTCGTATCATTACAAAAGCTTCGATTTCAAATTCATTCCCAAGTGAACCTTTAAGTAACCGATTCCAAAAGCCAAAGCGCGAATAAGATGCCTTAGTAACTCCCGTTCATTCTTTAAAAAAAACGAACATTATAAATAAAAAATAATCGATAAGTTTAAGTTGTCTGAAATTGCGTCATTAAGTGATAGGCGATTGAGAACGTGTATAGTGTGACATCAATTTATTTTGCTATTCAGCATCATGTTTGCAGCCGTGGTAGCACTCATCTCTTTTTACATAGCTATAAGGTAAGTTTTGTATGTTGTATTTATACCGTATTACTGTGTTTGTAATGCTTCGGTGCATAAGTACTGAGTTTATGTAGATCCAAAAACATATGTTTACATACTATTTTAATTACATTAAATTACAAAAGTATTATTAAATTAAAATTTTACTCGTTTTAGTTCCTCTAGTTTCTTATTTAGAAATATGGCGTTTTCAATTACTAAAGGTTACACAATTAAAAATTGAGTTTCAATTTTTTTTTTATAAAATATCATTTTCATTTGTCTATCTTTGAAAGGTTGATTATTTTTACCACGCTATACATTTACTTTTTACAGCCAATCATTTAGTAAAACAGCAGAATTTTTTAAATCAAATTTGCAATGAAAAATCTCTGCTATGAACATACATTTTCCTTTTCATACTTCTCTAATTTAGTTTACAAAAGTGAAAATTTCCATTAATTTATTTGACATTTTTTACTTTATATTTTATAAATAGCTAAATTCGTTTTATTATAGCTTTTGAATTATAGTTATATGTATAGTATTTCGAATTATACTTTTTGAAACACATGTTTCATACATTAACGTCCATTACGTCCATTAAGTAAGAAGAGGGTCTGTGCCCGGAGGGCACTCTACCTCTGGTATGAAGATTTTTATGGCCAGATAATAAGTTGTCTGCCATGAAATTGGAAGGACTGATATGGGACAAGACAAAAACGGCACAACGAACAAACAAACAACGATACAAGGAAATGAACAGAAATGAAATAACAAAATCAAAATTGGCTTTATGCCATGTCAGAAAATATTCAATGGGATTAAACAATTTTTTTTTTCCCACAAACAAAGTTCAAAATGAAAATGAATTAAAATAAAAAGAACTGTACACGACAGAGTTGGGACACGACAGGACGGACAAAATGCAAGCGAGACGCAAGCATGTCATAAAGACATACATTAATACACATAAAACTACATGCAAATGGATTAATTGTTAATAAAGCAATTACTACAATTAACTTAATAGTTCAAAAATCAATAAGAAAAAATATTGATTCTAAAGTAAGCTTTATAATTCTTACATTTAATAAATTACATGTGAATCGATCACAAACAGTATAATAGAGTTTTGATGTTTCGATAACTTTAAATGAAATTATTTTATTTAACGTTCAAAGTTTCCTGTTGCTCACTTTCGCTTTTTGACCCTGATTAATGCCAATAATCCTCTCGAATTATTGAAGGTCAATGGATTGTGCAGAAACACGTATGTTTCACTTTTGAGCTCACCTTAAGTATTTCACGGCCGAGGAGTCCACGAGATTAAAAATTATGAATGAAAACTCACGGTTAATGTTTTAGTACTGAGTGAAATGTTTGAAGTTATTTCTCGTAACATGTTTGATTGATGAACCCTAATATACTTATTTTCTTTAAAGATATTTTAGTAAAAGTTTCAATTGAAAGTACACATGTCTTATGAATTCGCATTAGGTTGTTAAAAATAAATTGAAAGATTTAATGAGTAGTTAGGCTGGAATTTTCGATTAATGTTTAGGTCATTTTCATTTGCTTTATTTTATCATGACATCGCAACTTTTTTTTAATGTAATTTAAAGGACTATGTATTAATTTAGTTACACTTTGGTATGATTTTTTTTAATCTATGTACTTAATTCATTACTAATAATTCATATAACAATTAATCACTAAAAACATTTATGCTGAAGTAATATAGTTTAAGTAAATAAGATAAAAAGGCGAAGTTACTAACGTGAAAGGAAAAATACACGGTTCTGAGTGCCTTCTATTTCTAAAGTAATTTCTTGAAAATAACTCATTAAAAAGCTTCGAATTTATTTCAATCAAAAATAGTACCTTCCATTGTAGTAAAAAAAATATGGAATGTTCATTGTTCAGTTACCTTAACAGTCTAAAAGCTGTTATGACAAGATTTTGTGAATAACATGAAGTGTGCAAAACGTCATGTATGTTTTCATATTTCTTTTGAAGTTTGAGTTCTATATTTAAATTTAATGCATAATTGTGACCTTAGTATCTAAGTACTAAAAAAAATCCTGAAATAAACTTTAAATCAGGCAAAGTTATCCGATATCATTCGATTGTTATTTCGAATAGATATTTGATGGTTAAATTTAGCTTTATATTTGTTTTTTTTACATAAATATCTGAAGTTTCAAATATTTTTATTATTAAATATATAATTCATGTTATAGCCTTTTTAAGAGATAAGATTAGTTTTTATACATTAAATGAAAAATACTAGAGGCTTTTTAATTAAAGTTTAGCCCTACTTTAGCTCGCAAATGATCATTGATTATTTGTAATAACATTTTTAATTATTTTTTTGTAAATAGCTTTGTGTATCAATAAAAAATTAAGAATCTAATAGTTTTACAAGAAATTTCAGCAATAAAAAGCAAAATATAGATTTAAAAAAAATTATTATAGCTACTTCCTTAAAGGTACATATATACATATCCTGATTTATAAAATAACTTTTTGACTTATTTAAATTGATACTTATTTCCATAAACTTAAGATTTTTCAAATGTAAGAATGGAAAAATATATATGAAATTAAAAATACATATATTTATTTAATACTAGGCAATTTTGATTTATCCTTCTTAAATCCTGAAAGTAAACAGACTGTTATAATCAAGGCAGTAAATGTCCAAAACAGGATTTCAAAGTTAAACAGTATTGTTTTAATCAAAATTATTGATTGTAAATGAATAGAATTTATGACCATTCAAATAATTGTACTTTAAATAATATTCTATTAAAAGTTAAATAACAACAATTTTGTAATCGAAGTCTTAAAATGATCAAAAATAAGTTAGGCAAATTAATATTTGTGTTAATATTTTTATATTTAAGCAAACTATATTTTGCATCATGATAAATTACCATATCTAATCATAATGGAAAAATCTTATACAAATATGTATTACGTATACAATCCCCCCCCCCCCCATATAAAAAATTATTTATGTTTCTTAAAGTAGATTATTTTACAAGAATCTTTGCATAAATATCTGAATTTTTTTAGATTTGAAAGTTAAAATAAAAATGGTGGAAAAGTTTCCTTAAGAATCAATTACTCTATTACTGAAACATAATAACTTGAACATGGAAACATAGCACTATCCATAGCGACGGGCAAGAGTCAAGGGCAGAGCCCTTGAAAGTCCAGTCTAAAAATGCAATAGATAATTTTAGAATATTCCTTAAGCTATTTGTGTTTGAAATTTTAATGAATTCATATGATAAGCAAATCAGAAAGGATAAGCTATCTCATAAATGGATTAGATCTGATCGGATTTTTTTTCTAAAAAAAAAAGATAAGCCCCTACGTACCTTGAAAAAATATTTATAGATTAACATTTTTACTGTTGCTAACATGTTAAGTTTTATGATAGCTCGAATAAACTTAATATTGAGTAAATTGTAAAGTTCTAGTAATTTTTAATATTTTAAAGGTAATTTATCTTGACCTTAGCAACGAAGCTATTTTGGAACACTCCAACTTTTCTTTATACTTTAAATGTATATACCAACTTTTTCTTTTATACTTTAAAATTTAATTTTTAAAAATCTTGTGTTTTACTACTTTTCTGGGTGAACGAATGCAAATTGCGTTTCAAAATACGTGACATTTTTTAATGAGACTACAACACTCAAAATTCATTTATTTGCTTTAATAAATATTAAAAATATGTATTGATAGATATTGTTTGCTTTGCTTATTGCTTTACTTTGTAACTTAGTGGAAAAAAAATTGTAGCTAATACAATTTTAAACATTTTAATAAGTTTTTTAGTGTTAAAGCCAGATTCAATAAGTTTACAAGAATAAATAGTTTTACCGTCAAGTAAACTTTTATTTAAAGTTATCAGTAGTAGCTCCTTTTTTATGTCTTTATCAAATGTACGATAACGTGTAAGAAACAATTATAATTGTATAGATCAGTGTTATCTAGAAACTTTTCAAAATCTTTATTTGTATACACTGCTCACAACAATTAGGGGATCGCATGGTTTAAACCCTTTCACCCCCAATGATTCCATTTGGAATCATCAGCTTGCGGTTTTTTTCCCTATAAAGTTATATTTTCTTTTTGCATCGTTATATGGAAGAATAATGTCTTTTGAAGAATTAAAATTTTTTGTTTCAATTAAATGAAAATAGGAAAAACATATGGTAAAATACAATTCAGTCTAAAACAATTTCGTGAAATAAATTTAACCTAAATTCTTCATGCTTGCATTTTTAGATGTTTAAAAATTGATTTTAGCTATTTTTAACAAAAAAAGTTTTTAAAAAATTATTGTTATAATTTATTCAAAAGTTATGATTCAATTTTTTCCCATTAAATTTTAGTTAAAAAAAATATGATTTTTCCCCTGTTTTTTACCATTTCATTCTGGATATTTATAATGAATCTATTTCACAACTTTTGGATTTTTAGAATAAAAAATAAAAAGTTGGGACTGAAAGGGTAACAAAAGTGCGCAAATTGCTCCCCTAATTGTTTTGAGCAGTAAAGTTTCATGGTATAATGGCTTAGATCCGTTTGATATAACCGATTCTGAAAGTGTGATGAAGGATACAATAAATGAAGGGTCTATACTTGCAAAACGCACGTTCTCTAAATTGTAACTCAGATATGGGGTATAGTCGCTAATGGAAGTATCCAGACTCAATACCTTAGTTTTACTTAGGAGAATTGGAGTTTTCCAGCTAGATCCTACAAACTTATTATAATAGATTAAATAATTGTAATGGACTCCAGTTCTTTCAACATCATTTAAGTGTTTCTTGACATAGAAATTTATATTTAAACATTTAAAAGAAATTAATATATTTATTGTAAATAAGTAATCAAAATTATTTTTGTGCAGAACTGCTTTTCTAGAAAACAAGTGCGTTTTTTTAACAAGTAAGTTTTTCTTTTGAACAATGCATTGTTTATTATGCACAAAGATCTAAAAATAAAAATACCAAGACGATTTAAAAGTACAATAGGTGCCTAAAAAGTAGGCAAGCGAGACATTTTAAGCCTTTTAGATGTGAATTTTCGATACTTGTCAGAAGAGTTTTGTATGTCTTTATAACTTAAAGAACTATTTGGAATTTTTTACAACAAGCTAAAAATAAGGACAAAAATTAACATAAAATTCCGATTGGTTAATTTCATAATAAATTTTAAAATTTCATTTACATTTCTTTATGTTTTATTTTTGTTTGTAAAACACGTATGTGCAGTTTTTACAAGCAATACATAATTTACAATAGTGCATAATTTACAATCAACAAGGCAATTTTATTCTAAACCTCATATGTTCGTATTCGTATAAACGTTTCTTTAAGTGAAACATTGCACTAGTAGTAGTTATTACATTAAATATTAAACTTGAATAAAAAACATGCGAACCAATTTTGATGATAATATAAATTTACCTAAAATTTGTGAAAATAAAATTAAACTCTTTTCAACCGCAAAAGATTTTCGCTCAAAAGATATCACGTTGTTTAACACAAAAACCATGCAGTAAGTGCGTGATATATTTAAATTTTAGGATGCGAAATAAAAGAACAAAGTGTTGTTTAACAGTTTGCTTTTAACAATAGAAACAGGATGGGTTTCAATCCATAAAATTACAGCCTTTGAGAATGTTTTGTTTTTATTGTTCTTTTAATTATTATTTTAATTAAAATATTCTTTTCTTCAAATATCTGTTTAGTTTTCGAGAGTGATGTTAAATTTATATTTATGTCCAATAAACTAGTTTTATTTATTGTAATATATATTTGTTTGTTTTCTATTAATACTTAAAAAGTAGTTAATTATTCTTAGGGAGTTTTCGATTCTAAAGCTTTTGTTTCTAAAATAATTGTTTTTTAAATAGTACTAAAAAAAGCTCTTTAATTTTAATATAAAACAGTAAAAGATAACTGGTCTTTAAAACGAACGTTAACATTAAATCTCTAGTACATTCTATGCAATGCTGTATATCTTGTAGCACGTGGTCCGTTTACAAATAACAAGATATGCAAACGACGGAGTATAAATGACTTATCATCTATTGTCAAAGTTAAAAGTTAATGAGATATGTTAAATTAAATAATGGGACTAGCAATGATAGTAAAGGTGTCTCTTAGTTTAAAAGTGGAGATTAATAGCTAGCGTTTTTTGTAAACAAAATATTTTCTTAGATCTAAAATAAAATTTAATGTAAACTTAAATTTAAATCTATTTGATATCGTCATATCTCTATTAGTAATATCACTTTTCAGTCTAAGGTGAAGCAGTTGAAATAAATCTCTTTTGTAACAGTTTTCGTGCGTCCTCCGTGTAAAAGCAGACACGATATTATTCGATGACGTGTTAAAGAAGATATCGAAGTCTGGAAATAAAAAATAGATAGTATTTCCCCAATTTCTGAACACGCCACCAAGTAAAAAAAAGGAAAATTATCTTTAATGATTGATTGTTTACTTGGTGTTTAAGTCAACAAGATCTCGAACATAGAAGCCATTAGAATTTATCAAAAAGATAAAGATATTCTCATGCCTAAAAGTTCACTCAACCTTCTCTTTAATCAATGGTTTTCATTTTTATCATTTTTTTTTACAATATTAAACTCAGAAACATAATTTTTGAACATACTACGAGGTTCACCAAGCGTATAACGGTATTAATATATCTACTTTTGCATTATTTTTCAAATAATGAATATTCACATTTGGAGCATGTTTTAATGTGTACTACCACAGGGCGCACGTTGGAATACACGTTAAAATATGTCTTCACGTTACGGGTTACTTTTTTAGTTTGAATTATTGTCGCACTAGAACTACACGAGGGCTATTGGCGACGGGCGTCATATTTTAGAACCACAGTCAAGTGACGAGCCGACACCTGAGTTGGCACCCAACTCAACTCTTAAGAGCGCCATCGTACGCAGCGTTGGGACTTAAAAGCGTATTTTAACGTGCACTCCCTCTACACGGGGTATTATTGGTCGGACATTTTTGGCTGCACGGGCCGTTTATAGGTCGGCAGTTATTTTGGCGATGCCCGGACCCGAACCTGGGACCTTTCGCATGCTATTCGAGCGCCTAACCGACTGGGCTCCCCAGCCCCCGTTACGGAAAACGGGTTAAACCCATCAAAACGGGTTATTTACTTGACTGACTTTTTGACTGCTCAGGCCGTTTGTAGGTTGGCAGTTATTTTGGAGTTACAATGCCCGGGCCCGAACCTTGGACTTTTCGTATGCAAGACAAGTGCCTTACCAACTGAGTTCCCCATCTTACGTTTGCTACATAAGAAGAATATACTATGATATACTTGCTTATTACACTTGTGGGTTCAATGTCCTGACAACGTGAAAGCTGCGTACGATGTCGTCCTTAACGGTTGTGTTAGGTGCCTACTCAGGTGTCGGCTCGTCACTTGATTGTGGTTCTAAATTACGACGTACGTCGCCTATAGCCCTCGTGTAGCTCTAGTGAGACGATAATTCAAACTAAACTAAACTAAACCTGACAACGTGAACGATGTCGCAATAAGGTTTCGCTAGGTGCCGGCCTCGTCACCTGAACGCGGTTAAAATTGTGAGGGTCGTAACCACAATAGCCTTACTGTAGCTATTTTTATCTTTTATCCTTTTAAGACCGATCTATCAAGATCGTGCGGGTATAAAAGAGAATGTTTAAGCTTTTCAAAAATATCAATAACGAAGGAGCTGACTTGTACCATTCGTTATTTGTATAAAAAATTACTTTGTTTTTAAGGAGTTGCTGGCATTGATGCTGTTTAAGGCATTTTTTCGATAAAACTCTAAAATTTAGTCTCATAAACTTAAATCAGCGCCATCTGATGGCCGGTCTTAAAGGGATATTCAGGGCGTATTTGTAGTTTGTCTAATTGTGCATCAATTTATAATTATTTATTTTCTTTTTGCAGAGTGAGTTTGAGTGAAGTGTTACGGCGCTTAACTAAACTACGAGACTCCTGGAAACGGTTTATGCGTGTGGAAAAATCCGAACTAATGTCTCCTAAAAAGGAAGCCACCCCAAAGCGTAGATCCGGATTAGTGAATGGAATATCGGCCTTCAGACAAAATGAAGTGCGAAAGTATACAAAAAGAGAGCTTTCTCAACCGTTTCTGGATTCAGTAAGTGAAGTTTTTTTTTTAATTTGACCAACATTTACTTTGAATTAAAATATACAGATATTTTAATTGCCTAAGACAGTTTTTCCCTTGTGGAAAGTACAAAAGGTTACAAAAGTACGAAAAGTTACAAAATTAAAAAGTTACAAAAAAGTTACAAATTAAAGGTTACAAAATTAAAAAAAAAAATAGGCTTTGATAAATATTAAGAAGGTTTGTGATAGTTGTTGAGCAATTTAAATATTGTTTTGCCGACGGTTGTTAAAAGTCAAAATTGTAAATCTTGTTCCCCAACGATGCTTCAAATGAAAATAATTTGTGTCACAATATGTGTTTAATATGAAATATTCACATGCCATAGTATCTTAAAAATATATTTGATTGATTTTTTGGAGGCAGACCGACATTTCGAGACCAACTCCTTAAACACGTTGTGGATATAAGTGACTAAATAATAATGTAGTTATTTACAAATTTCTTTTCAATGCTTAAATGTACTGTAATTTAAAAATTGGATGCGAGGACATACACTGTTAAAAATTTGGTGCACGATTGCATCGGAATCCTGGAACTTTTTAGCTGCCACCACTATATGGAACGTGGATTCACCACTTTTACGGTGCATCAAAGTTATGGTTTTACCACAAAATTGGTTATTTAACACTCCAAATCGTGGTGGCAGCTAGAAAGTTCCAGGATTCCGGTGCAATCTTACGCCGAAATTTTTAACAGTGTAGTATTTTTTTATTAGTTAAAAGAGTTTTTAATAATTTCTAATTACGTTCAAATTACTTTAGTTATAAAGTTCTGTTGTGTGGCTGTGCATATTTCTTTCATTCAACGATTTGTTTGCAAGTGAAAATCTAGCAAATATATTTTACAAAATAAAGGACTGTAAATGGAAGGTTATTTCTTACAAGGAAAAACCGAGTTGCGGGGGTGAAAAACGTAAACTTCAGACGGCAGGGAGGATTTATTGAAATTTTTTGTTTAAAAAGTCATAGTCTTGGTGAGGATATTGCACAAGGATATTATTCTTGGAAATAGTTCAAAGTAAACCATACCGACACATTTCTACAAACCGTCGCAGAAAGGATAAAAACCGATGGAAAATTACCAAAACAGCAATCTTATAAATGACAGTCAAAAACAGTTAAATTAAAGTAATAAATGTAAGTTTTTATTTAAAAAATGGCATTTTATTAAATTTCTGTTAAAGAATATGGATAGCACAGGAATCCAATGGAGCTATTCTGTAAGGGAATACCAGGTAACGAGTAACTTCTGCTTTTATTAACTTCTATATCTATTGCCGTGTCCTGCTGACGCATGCAGGTTTTATATATGATAAACCAGTTAAATATTGTTTACGTTATTTTTCCGAAAAATCTTTTAAGTATATTTGTAGGGATAAAAAGTATTTTCTGTTGGTAAAATTGGATTAAAGGAGCGAAAGGTCTTATAGGGATCTTTGAAAAGAGTTTGTTTTATACATATATTAAAAGCCAGTAAAAATGTAATAATAAAATTCATTGTAAAAACATAATAATAGAAAATTATATGCAATAAAATTTTTTACTTGCGTAGAAATTAATGGCCTGCAATAATTACATTTCAAAAACAAATATAGTAACAATAATTTAAATTTTTCTACGGTATCAACTTTTTTTAAACTACGAATAATTGTATTCTTACAAAAAAAAATTAAAATATTAAAAAACTATTATTGCGTTTACAAAATTAAATTTATTAATATTTATTTTTAAACTGTTGCAAATTTAAATTATCTTTGTTATTTTAAAATGTTTTTTGTTAATGAAGTTAATATCTCTTAATAAAAAGAGCCCATGTTTAGTTTTTTGCCTAGGAAATCTACCAGTTTTCTAACTAATCTACAGAAATATAAGAAATACTATTTTTCCCTACGTGTATTTCTGTTTTATAAATATTATTTCTACTTAATAATGCATAAAACCAACTTTATATTGTTTTTACTATAAAGTTGACTATACGTTTTCTCTACTTTGAAGGACTATATATCGCTCTAACAAGCAGCTTGTTTCCTTTAGATATTTTTTTTTATTTACTGACCCTGACTGATGAAATTTGTTATGACCACACAATGTTTTTAGGCTAATCGTAGTGTAGAACATTTATGAGGTTGAATAAGAAGAGAGTATGTGGCAATTTTTTTCTCTTTTTGATATAGTATTTACTTCGTTTAAAGATAAAAGACGTTAGGCTGAGTTTCAAAACTTATTAATTACTTTTTGACAAATTGCGATCTAGTCAATTGAAAAAAATTCAATCTATTAAAGTAAAGTTTATTTTTTTGACGAGGAATAAATAAACAGTTGTATTTTTAATTTAAAATTTGTTCAATATTTCAATTTATTTAAATAAAATTATTTCAAAACTAAGCAAAAATGTTATAGACTTGTTGAATATTTCAATTAAAACTTAAAAAAGTCAATAGAAACGATTGAGCATACATAAATAAATATTTTGGTAGCACAGATTATTATACTTTTGACATCATGTTTTCTATTAAATATTATCATGTTTCTTATAGTATTTACATACGCGATTACTCTAAAATAGTTTAAAAAATTAAATTATATTCAAAACAGTAATAAAATATACCTGCGTTTTGATAAACTAAATGAAGGGTGCAGTCGCAAAACCCACATTCTCCAAAGTATATCTATAAGATATAGGTTTCGGCCCAATCATTGGCGACTTCGAATAATTGAATTTACCATTATCAAAAGTCGTTAATGAACGAACCGTGCCCTATAAAATAGTTATACTTTGGAGTATATGAGTTATGCAACCATATCTATCAAATTATTTGCTTTAAAAGTCACATGCACTGTTCGCGGAACAATTACGTAACTGGTAAAATAATTTCTTTAGTAATAAAGTTACTAAAGTATGCTAAATTCAGGTTCTATCATTTGATTCAAACCTAAAACCAATCAAACAGTTTGACTATAATACGCTTATTCCGTAGTTTTTCTACACGAAAAAATGCAATGGAAACGCAAAACTCTTGTTACGATTCTTTTTTTTTCACAATATTTAGTTTTCCGCCTATAATGTGACGGAATTTTTTTTCTTCTCTAACGTACATCATTATGGAGAAATAAGAATTGTCCAATGTTCATTTGCCCAATATTCTTACGTATCTATTTTCCTGTTTTAATTTAAAGCAGATGATGAGCAGCTGAAAATAACTTCCATTCACTTTTAAAATCATTTATTGAAACACTGCAACTAAAAAAACACCCTTTAAAAAGACGCGTAAAATTTACATAATAGATAAATCATTTTACCATAAAACGTATGCTGAAAACATTTAACAGGATTTCTAGTTTTTATAATACGTTGGTTTCATACTTGCACACCTGACTTTTTTTTTGTCTTAATTTGTAAGCACACATTCATTGTTATATGCATAATAATTTTCCTTTTGAACAATAGACCATTTAGAAGTACATTGAGCGGAAGACGGTTAAGTCTTTCCTTAAATCGACCTTGAATACTCACTTCAGGTATTAAATGGACAGGTTGACTTTTCCTAGAGGACGGCGAACCTTTTTGTAATCAATAGAGCCATCAAATCACACCGTATGAGGTAAAGTGAGGTATCTGACAAAGTTGACTTTTCGATTAAAATAACTAAAACATACAACATTTGAATATATATCTATTGATGTAATACCTAAGCAATCTGTTAGACTACAATAAGCGGGTCTGTCACTTTTCAACAGCTAAAATGCAATATAAACTCAAAATTTAAGCCAATTCTCTAGAAATATCATCTTTTTTACTGATAAGTCTCTTTTCTGCGTACGTTTCGAAATCACCTTTCAATGCCAAGAGACAGCTTATTTTTTTTTTCTTATTTCAAAACAAAGTTTATTAAGGAAAAGTGGATTGACAGACAAATAAGTGGAATCAAAACGGAGTCAGAGGTTCACTGAATAATACATTTAATTATTCTGCAAATTGAAGCTAAATCTTGATTGAAAGAAATTGTTTTTATTTAATGATGAGGAACTATAATATTTGTTTCGGTCTTAATGCGTGAGTATTGGAAAAATCTTTTATTCAATACGGCAAATTATATTATATAAAGTACGCAAGTTATTGATAAGTTTATTATTAGGGGAGAGTGGGGACTAATGGGACAAATTTTTATTAACCTCTGTATTTCAGCAAAAATATAAGAATTTCAATTTCCTTTTTTACAAGCTCATAAACTGAACATTCGTTTACTTAAAAAGTCATTCGAAAGATATTAAAACATTACCATATTTTAGTTGTTGAGCATTTTAAACAAACATGTAATTAAATGTCCCATTAGCCCCCATATGTGGGGTATAATGGGACAGAGTGCAGGGCTAATGGGACATGGTAAATGTTGCCTTAATTAAAATTTCAAAAAATGGACAAGGAATCAGAAAATGACCAGAAAATAAAATTTTAAAGCAAAATCCATTTACATTATGTATACATAATGAAAATGTTTTCAAAGACAATTATTCCCCATTGAAAAGTGAAATATTAAAGTTAAAACTCAAAATCAAAGATGCTCCCATAATTTTTGCTCATTCACTGAAAATGATAGTTTTGTAACTAAATATTATAAAATTCTCTTTATTCCAAACTTGTCCACTTTTTCCGGGTACGTTAATTTAAAAATACCGTCTCTATCTTCAAATAGCTTACCCGAAGTTCATCGCTTTCTATTTCAGAAATCAATTCCAACATAATCAAGTATAGTTTGCTTTCTAGTGAATTTTACTAACACTAAATCATTTACCTTCACCAAGCTCACTTTCATTTATATCACCAAGTCTTTTCAGATAGAATTTATGAATTTACTGGTGCCAAAATATATAACCCCAATAAAGCTACTTGAACTTTCACTTGTTATACGACGAAAAAAGTTCAAAAAGTTTTAAATTAAAAGTTTCTAAAAGTTTTTGACAACTTGTCTGAATAAGTTATTAAATATTCATAAAGATTGTTCAAGAGAAGCATACAAAGCTAGGTTTATTCGTGTCCCCTTTGACCCCACAGTTTCTGTCCCATTAGACCCAACCGTGTTATTATTTATAAATGATCCAACACAGAACCACGTGTATTTGACATATAATATCTTAATCTATGATATATGCCTTCTAACTAAAACTATAGTTTAATTCATGAAAAGTTTTTATTTAATACGTTTTTTAAACGTGTAATAAAAGATACACTTTTAACTTACTTTGGATTCTCCAAAACAACAATTCGTCCCTCCACTTTAACACATTCTTTTCATGGCTGATCTTTGGTTGTTAAAATGTGAAGTCTAACTGTTACAATGTTGTAGTGTAGAAATATTTATAAATAAGTATATTTTTCTCCGCTTTTAGCCCCTTGTCCCATTAGCCTTGCGTCCCATTAGCCCCCAATCTCCCCTATAGAGAATATAATATTTTTCTTTCTGATTTATAGTTAGAGTCTACCGATAATCTCTACTATAATAAAAGCTCTATTGCTTAAGATATTACCATTTAAATGTATCAATCTCAAAATATAATTTAGAAATACGTTCTTTTTTTTTTATTAAAAGGTATTTTAAAAGTTATAAATTTGTGTCTAAATAATTGTAAGCAGAAAAAAATTATCTCTAGGTAATTTTCTCCAATATCGATATTTTTATTTGAATTGTTATCAAACATTAACGTTAGAACTGCACCTAACATTGTAACTTTATTACGGTGACCATTAATTTATTTTAAACAATAAAAAACGATACATTTTAATTGAGTACGATAATTAATGACGTGTTATAAACGGTCGATAAAATCTAAAAAATCTTATTACAAAATAAATTAATTTTTGGTCTTTCGCTGCCGTGTTAGGAATACTGCTGCTTATATTTTACGATATAATAATAGTGGCTCCCTAAGTCTGTCATAGTATTCTATTAGGCAACGTGGACTTTCCACCCGTGTGTGTCAAATGCGTAGAGATAGAAAATTCACGAAAAGCGTGGCTTTTGCGTACCGTGGTTTGCGAACCCCTCTCCTCGTCACTGAACTGCGACAGCGGCTAAAAGGATTCACTAGATCGTCCCGGTTTGCTGTCATATGTAAAGACGGTGTGAATTTTTAATATGATGCAAAAACTATGTTGCTTAGTTTCAACACTCTAGTATACAGTTACAAAATTTTAAATACTGGAACATGCTTTTTTTTTAAATCTTACTCATTTTAGTTGATATCCGAAAATTTAGAAAGAGAGTAAGATTGTGGTTAAAGTAATTTTGTGAGGCACTCTCAATAGAAATCTTATCCATTGTAAACGATCCCCTTAGAAGAGACACGTCTTTCATATATTCTAAAGGAGTCTCTCTCTCTCCCCTCACATACTCCTCACTTTGTGTGGAATTACCACCGTACGCATCTGCCACGTGTGCAATCTCCACACAATCTTCTATTACTTACCACTCACCGGGTTCAGCGCAACCATTTTTTATGTCCATTTTACTCACATGTGATCTAATCCATCACCTGAAAGAAAAAGTGAAAGGGTTTTCTCACGCAAGTAAGATTTACTTTCCTTACTGAAAAGCAATGAAGCGAAGCTGACCTATATTAATACACGCGAAGACAACTTTCAAATTCACTTAGTGTTACCTCTAATAAACACGTGTGGTTGTAATGTAGTGTAGACTCTTTAAGAAATGTACTGTGAACATCTTATTCTTTCTAAAATTTAGATGTTTTTTTTTATTAAGTTGTAAAGGATAGTTGTGGCGACGGTTTTACTAATGCTTGAATTTTCGAAAACAAAAGATATGCATTAAAACCCATTATTTTTCCTTCATCGCTGTGTCAGAAACGTCATTTCCCTATGATTTCCTTCAATACATTTTCGTCCGAGGACACATTCAGAATAGTCAAGAACTCCAAGATAGGTGGAAAGCAACCGAATCACATTAAATTCTCTGCATGGAATATTTGGAATACTTTAAAGCTTTTAGGCACATGATAATACGGGTACTCAAACGTGAAACTTTTGTTTGGATGTGTGTTTCTTGACATTGTTTGTGTGTGCTGTAAATGATTGCTGTTAATGAACCAAGATGAAAGTGACAGAACTGGTTTTAGTAAGTAATCATTGTATCAATTGAAGATCTTAGTGGAAGAACGTGCTAAGTGACATTTTCGAAAAAATTAAGATTTTTGTGTCAATGAACATGTTATTCTCTCCTTCAAAGATAACAAGATTCCCCTTTTTCTTCAACGTTACTTTAAGTATATTTTTGACCTTTTGTAAGTGCCGTTTTTAATGTATCTAAGTGCAAACGAAAAACTTTCTAGGCATTTTCTCGTTTTCACTTTTTTGTCACTTAGCACGTTTATCCACTAAGCTCTTCAATTACCTCTCGGGCACTGGAGTTAAGGCATCTTTTGAGGTTCAGTCGAGTGGTGGACTTAGCAAAATAAGTTACATAGTAAAATAAAGACTTTTGTTAGATAGGTTTTTGAAATGAATTTAAATATATGTTAAATAGCTACGTTTACAAAAAGTATTACTTATAAATATTTTAAAAATAATGCATGAATCTATAGCTGATTCAGTACTTTCACAAAATATCGCTCATCTGTGCAATGTGAAAAAAATTATTAAAATTACATATCTAAAATAAAAAGAGCATTTTATGGAAATTTAAGAACAATTGTAAGCTATATATTCTAGTAATATTTCAGCAAACACTGAAGGAGAGAGACAGGGGGTGAAGAGGAAAGGGGGTTAGGGACAATTTATAAAGTTATTTAATATATTTGAAAATATTGTACTTGAATTGACTAATAAAACTAATCGATCAATGTAAATGCGTTACAATGCAATAAAAAAGGAATTTAATTCAAGAAATAGCAATAAAGGTCTCTTAACGATTCGATTTTTATAGCATTATTAGAATTACAATTTTTCAAAAAGATACACCAGCGGATAATGTCTTTTGAAAAATGTTTATATTAATTTATTTTATTTAATAACATTCAATAATTTGATTTGTAACATATAAAAACACGATTGATAGTGCCGATGACGCAAGGGTTAACACTAAAAATGACTTAGATAAAGAGCACTGGCATGACTAATGTTTTTGTCGATTGGCCTAGAAAGATTTTTCAGATTTATCTTTATTAAAATTTCGATTTCCATTTATCATCGGTGCTACTCGAGTTTTATTTTTACCTGCTGACATTGAATGATAACACACTATTTCGGGAAAACTTTTATCACGTTTTAGATAGTAATTTAAATTCAATTCATGTCTTTCGTGATAAAACCGGTATACATACCTTGACATTTCAGTTTCCACTTATGTCAGTCTCTTATATGCCGGGAAATATATATATTTTATAAATTTCTTGTTGCTGTAAAAACTTATGGTTTTATTTTATATTTTATAATGGGATATTAGGGACTAGAACTCAAGAAAAACTATTAATTTTCCCAGAAGAATTTTCTTCAGAAATCATCTATCCGATTTAACGAATTTCGTAGAAATTAAGACAGTTTAGTGACTACTGTGGCACATTGTTTCATAGTTGTATAGTTTTTATGTCAGTTTTTTTTTACTGTGCGTACATAACGAATTCACAAGCACTGTCTGTCTGACGATTGAAGATTCCGAGGCATGTGTAAACAATGCACAATCTGCACCAAAATAACAAAAACATCACCAATTTACATTATTTTAAGCGATTTGTCTAACAAAATAGATGTCTTATGTCTAAACTAACTAAATGTAATATAAATATAGATATATAATGATATTTATAATTAATGAAAAATGTTATTTACGGCAGATTTACCTGTCTCTGCCATGGATATTTTGTTAACCACTTTAACTTTAAACAAAAAAAAGAAAAGAATAAGGGTAAATGTCCACTTCTAAATTGATCCAGATTAATTTTAATGTATTTTATGGACTTTAGACTATAGTGTACATAAGGTGATTTTGTTTTTAATACAACAAATTATAAGCGGTGCAATGCTTTGCATGTTGCTAACCGAAATTCCATTCTTCTTAAGGGGAGTCGGATGGGTGTTTGGGTCAAAATTGTCGATTTTCTGTTTTTCTTTTATTTTTAATCTGCAATATCTATAGCTTTAATTTAAGACCAAGATTGTCGATTTCTGTTTAGTAGTTTTCTTTTTTCTAAGCATTTTTCAGAAACTCTGTATATCAGTTATTACCTATACCTTACTTTTCTTTTGCGTTTCCTGAAATATAAGGTTTTTAAACAGTTAGGGACATTTTTCTCAGGAACCATATCAGATATCAACATGTTTTGTTTTATTATTTCTTCCCCATTAATAGCTCTTTGATTTAAACTGAGGAATTTTAAATATCTCTGCTAAAAAAAAAGTTATATAGCTTTAAATCGAAATTTTTTGGGGTTTTTAAAACAAATTTTTAAAAAAATCACTGTAAAAGTATTTTTATATACTGTGAAATAACCTCAGTTGAAATCAAAAAGCTATATGTAAGGAACACAAAGTATTAAAAAAATTCATATTGATATCTCATATAGTGCCTGAGAAAAATGTTCCTAAAGTTAGTAAAATTAACATGGGCAAGATAGAACCATCCGACTCCCGTTAAGAAAAAATTTAAAGAATTAAATATTTAAAAAAATCATTGCATTTTTTTCGACTTCAGAGGTCAGTTTTTTTCTATAAAAAAGAAAAGTTGAACTTTCATTTAATATTAAAAAAATATTCCTACTTTTCAAGATCGAAAACTGTGTTCGGTATTTTCTTAAAATTTTCCTGGTAATGTCTCAGTGATCGATTACTATGTACATACTGGGCGTATGCAAAACCAGTTTTGCCCATGTCCAAAAATGTATATTAGACCAAATGTATATAATAATTAATGTATGACAGTTAGGTATGAATGTAAGAATGTTCTTATGCATAAAGTAATACTTATATTTGTAAATGTGTACACATGAATGTTCATACATATATGCATGTGTGTATATTACATTTATTGTTACGGTGAATATCCGAGATACGGTGAATGAATTGAATATTTATATAAATAAATATTTCTGATAATCAGCGATAAATATCTACATCCACCTCGGTTTTTGAACATTTACTGCAGCATATGTAGTACACAGTGTATTTATTACAAAAAAATCTTAATACGTCAGTTTCGTTGGATATAATTAACGTTGAACTAGAATTTTATCCAAATACGCTAGAGAAAAAATATAAACATTCAACGGATCTTGTAATTTGAAACCACGGTCAAGTGACGAAGGGGGAGCCTGCACTGACATCCAATTCATGCCATACAAGACAGACTTAACGTAATTTTCACCAGTATCGTATACAAGTGTCTATTTATAGGGGAAATATATTTTTTTTGCTGTGTACGGTCCGTGTTTTTTTTCTTTTTTTTGATGACTAAAAGAGACAAGAACAAAACCTCAAAAGTAACTTCCGTAGCATAATCTTTAAATTTTAGATTTTTTATAACGTGGTTCGTTTACGAGAAACACCAAATTAGTATTAATTAAATGTAGTTTTTGTTTAAAAAAATGCAAACACCATTACAATAATTTGCTTTTATATTTTATTTATTGCGTAGGTTTTATTCTTATGTTATAATGATATTAAAAAAAATCCAGATATTACTTGGTAAGTTAAGAGTATATATTAAAACATAAATGATACATTTTTCAATTGCCAATTATTTTATAACAGGAAGCATTTATTTTAAATGTTTTAAACATTTATTTGTGCTGCATTATATTATTATATCTAACTTGAAATGGTTTTTGCAATATTGCAATTGCTGTCTTAAATGTCACATATTTGCATTGTAGTTTGTAATGTGGAAATTTATCTGTCGAAAGACTGAAAAATGAACGCAATATTTGCTTACACTTTTCTACATATATACAACCCATAACGCAGTTAAGTTGCAAGAAAAGGCAATACACAAACATTTGACCATTTAAAAATATAATTAAGGAAAGCCGCATTCTAACGACGGGGAAAATTCGAGATGCAGATTAAACAAGTAGGTTTGTAACAGAATCTGTCACTTAACCCGCTTCCACACAACAGTTGTGTTTAACAGGTAAAAAAGCGCAAAACACAGCATTAATTCAATATTAAACATTTACATGCTAAATTTGGCTAGTTTTATTTATTTTATTTCGGAAATTCAATAATTATTACTTATCGTTTGCAAAAATTAATTTATATTTCAAAGAATAAATATGTAATATTCCTCGCTTTTAAATAGAATTAAAACATTTCATATCAACATACAAAGAATCTCGTAGTGAAATATATTTGACGTCATTTCAAACTGATCGATGTCGCAAAAATAAATTTATTTTAATTTATTGTCTAAAAGAATTAAAGTTTCTCGAGCGGTTGTGACGTTCTCGCTGAATTTTTGACGTATCGCACTTGTCCGTAGCATTTGTAGTTTGGGCTATGGAAGTGGGTGACAGACAGACGGACAGACAGACAGACAGACGGACTGAACGATTATAATACCTTCCACTTTTTACGTTATAAACGTAGTATGGAAGCTAAAACTATGTTTTGTCATATCTGAGATCCCTCCTTTTGCTAGAGGAGAGAGTTTTAAGCCTTGTATTAATAAACGTTCGTATGGGGGAACATTTATTTCTATCTTAAATTTGAAAAATAAATATATTCATTAAAATTCTGTTCTTTTATTGTATATTTATTAACACAACTTAATATCTGTTACCTTTGCAGGGAAGCTGGTTACGTGACGAAAGCTTGCCAAAAAAAGAAAATGAAGTAAGTTTCGAGCTTTTAATCAACAACTCTTGTTTTTCAAAAGTGCAAAAAATAGTGGTAAAGTTATTATTTTATTTTAAAAATTTAATTTTTTAAACAATTGATTGTGCAATTAATTGTGCAAAAATTAATTTGCAAACAAAAACAACTTAAATAAAATATGATTTATAAAAATTTAATGATGATTTCATGGTCGAAAAGTTAATCACTGAGAAAATCTGGGCGGGCTATGTATTGGCAATATAATTGGTGATCAAACTCCGCCAATTATATGACGTCACTGTAGACGTGACCGTTCCACTTGTCCATTGTGCGGCATGTGTTTTGCTGAATGGACTTTTAGAACAAGGAGGATCGTACTTTGTTAGTGGGAACGAAGACAAAGTTGGACATAACCGTTGCTTCATTGTAGGTGTGACCATTGTAGTTTCGGCGAATTAGCTGCCGCGTGGTTTGTTTGTGGGATTTAAGACAACGGTTGAAGAAACTGTGACGTCACTGTAGGCGTGGCCGTTCTAGTTGTCCATAAAAGTTTAGAATTGATCAAAGTTACAATGGAAAAATATAAGAAATTCAATAGAAAAATTAAGGCGTTTTATCGGTTTTTATGGTGGCTCAGCCTCGACACTGTTTTACTTTATTGTGCAATACAATGGACGTTGGTCCGTTGGTATTACAAATTCAAAGAAATCTTCTGTTGCATATGTGTTAATAACGACATCGTATAGGTTTCAACGTTTTATGCTTATAATACTTGAAAACAGCCCTCATAAAAAAATCTTGAAATACTTGGAAGTTATCCCACTCTTCATATTTAGAATGACCATCAGACGAACTGCGATTTGGCAGTAACATACTTCTTTTTAATGACATATGCCATGCCTGTTTTAATAAGCTCTAAAATAATGAAATTGTCCATGGTTTTGCGTCTGTCCTGCAAAATATACTGCATTTTAAGCACAGATAAATATTTAAGAAACAGAAATTTACAAAATTATTGTTCAACTCCCTTTAATTCATGAATTTTTAAACAACATATGCATTCAAATTAACAGTTTTTAATGATATATATTTTTTTATTCTTGTTATTATACACTTTGCATATGAGTGGTTGGAATCTTTATTTTTAGTCAATTATGCTTGGTGGGGAATTTTTTTGTCACTGGTACTGCATTAACGTTAAAAAAATCTGGTCACCTTATAGAATTAAGAAGAACAATTTTCTTAACTCTATGAGTCACCCTATTCCTACTTAATTGCTAAATTAGAAAGGAATGCCCGATATACGATATCTTAAAAAAACAAGAAGTTTTTAAAATATTAAAATAGCCTACTTTCCTGTTACTTAAATACTTACTGAAATTCTAATCGGGAAACAACTAGGTTCATAACAGTAAATATCATCAACAATCGTTTCTACACTAGATTTACACACATTAGAAAAAAAAATCGCTAAACACAGCATCCAGCTATAATTTAAACTTCTAAAAGCCAAAATTAACTATTTTCCTTAATATTCTTTCACAAATAATTTAATATTATTTATCGTCTGCTCGATTTATTTGTAGTTCGAAGAATAATTAAATATTTATTAATAACAAAAATAATGAAACTACTCCAAACTGCATTAAAAAATAAATGTAAATTAAAACAAAGCAGAATTTTATGCAAAAAATATGCCTTGCCGCTTTCTTGGTAAACAATTAATGAACAATCAAAGAATCACATTGTGCTACATTTTATGACGTAATTCCAAAATGATTCATGAAAAAATTATTTATCTTCAAATGTTTTTAAATAAAGTTTCTCATGCCATTGTTGATTTGGCAACAGTGATTTAAATGACTCATATTTGAATTCAATGCTAATGGGAAATTCGCCGACAGATAGTAGATTTATGTCCGTCCGGACGTACAGACAGGCGGACAAAAAGTATGAAAGTTGGGTCTCTGAGGTCATAGCTTTCTAACAAAAAAGAATTTTTAAGATCCGAATGATAGAACCGATTTTGGAAGGGGGGTACGGACATTCAGACAGACGGACATCGACCACATGTCAATACCTACTTTTTCATTTTTTTAAGTCTTTCGAATTAAAAAAGAAAAGTAGGCTAAAAAACAAACAAAAAAAACCTTGATGTTTTTTTTTGTCAATTGAGGAGGTTGGAGACCCCGGTCGGCTGAGTTTGCATGTGAAAGCTACCAGCTTCGGGGGGGGGAGGGCACTGCCAAAATAACCGCAGAACTATAAACGGTCTGAGTAGCCAGGAAAGTCCGAAGAATAATAAGGACACGTGCATTGGCTTTACTTGCATTCCGTGTCGAGGGATTGCACTAAAATATGCTCCTATGTTCCGACGCAGCGTACTTTAAAAGGAGTCAAATAGCATCGCCAATGTTGGAGAAGAAGCCAAATAGAGTTCTTTTGTTCTTTTTAACTATTTTTTTTCTTAAAGTTGGCTTGTTTCAGGTGACGTATTTCTTCCAGCTTCGTTCCTGTATTTCCTTCTATAGGTGTTCAGATTGTGGATCTGTTCCCACGTGGCATTGATTCACCAATCGAGGCTCGAAAAATAATTTATTTTCATTCTCCATTTCTATTACAAGTCAAGACCTGAAACATGCCCATTTATAGAAAAAAAATATTATATAATTCAACCCCCCCCCCCCCCCAAAAAAAAATGTTTAGGTTACTACAATGCCACTACCCATTTGTGCAGTTGTTTACGTAATGTGAGTTTTCGGTGGCTTTTATTTGCATCGATGACAAAGACCCCACAAAAGAAAAAACTGCTTTTTGGCAAACATAAAATAAGTCCAACATTACTTCTAAAGTCCCATGGCGCTAAAGTTTTGGCTTTCCGACGTAGCGGGTTTTGCAAACTAAAGAAATGTGCTCAATTCTTAAAAGAATGATAGGTAGATGAAAATAAATTACTTCTTAAGCCTCGATTGCATTGAATCAATGTCATGTGGAAACAGTCAGAAAACCAATCGAAGGAAATACAGGAATAAAGGCTGGTAGAGAATACGTATACCATGTATACGTCACCTAAAATATGCGTGTTCCTTCCAACTTCATTCCTGCTTATCCTTCGATCACTGCATTTGTTTTCACTCAAACCTGAAACATTTCCATTTTGCAACAACAGCAAAAAAATGACATTGGGAATGTCGGTTTTTATTCGAATTATTTTTGCTGTTTACACATATAGCAGCGATCGATAAGTTGCCAAAAAGAGCAATCTTTCCTGCCAAATTCAACATTTCATCCACATCCCCTTGCCATTTGTCTTTTGACTACGATTTTCGGTCGACTTCATTCATGTCGTTGACCAATGAAAAATGCCGAATACCATCTCATCATACGATACGATGTCGGGATGTCCGCAAAATGTCCCGGTGTGACACTTTCAATTTTTGTTTTTTTATTTATTTGCTTTCAATCTTTTGATAACACTTTATAGGTAAGAATTACTTTTAAGAATCATCGCTTTCTTCTACTGACATTTCTATACTTTTCACAGCTTATAAAGATCTTGCAATATTAAATGATCGGTTATTCAGAAATTGAGGGTAGAATAAATTATAGTTAAAAATGTTGTATTCAGCCTATTAATTCCTGACAAAATGTGTATCAGTCCATCGTACTTTTAAATATTATAGTTTGATTTTCAAAAATACTTGTATTTAGTCTATGGCGAATTATATTGCTTTAGTGTAAAGTGCCGTGTGTTAAAAAATGATTTTCACTACAATTTTTAAGATACAAAAAAGTGATATAGTTGATTAACACTTATTGCAACTAAATAATGTAACTTTTTTTTATTTAATAAGGTTTTTTTTAAATATAAAAGCTGTTTTAATTTGTGACACACTAAAATTTGTTTCATTGGATGGAATTAGCCTATATTTAAAGTTTGTTTTGACCCACATAAAATAAATTTGTTTTAAATATATAGCTCCAACACATTCTTTATTCACTTAAAAAAAATCATGTTGAATTCTTTGACAATTGTAAGAAATAGTTTCTTTAATACAAAGGAAGTTATTTTTATATTATCTTTTTTCAGCTAGAAAATATTTAATAAAAAGTATCTAATTTATACAAGTTCATTTTTTTCTTCTCATTTCTGTTACAATTACTATTTTACAAGGTTAAAATGGTCCCAATAAAGCATTGCTACCGACAGAACTATTAAGTTGATTTGTGAAAAAAATGAATTGTTTTTCAGGGAGACAAGTTAAACTTCTAGTCGAAGGTCCCCACAAAATAGTATTAATAGGTCACTGGTGTTGTTTAAAATAAAATATTATGTCTGAAAGATGAACTTTATAAAAATTGATTTAAAGTAAATTTTGCCTTAATTAAAGTATTGTTTCTAGGTTCCAAGTTCTGTTCATGCTTTTGATGATAACATTATCAATATGTTAAAAGTGCCAACTGATAATAAGTAAGACGCTTGTTTTTAATATTTCAATTTAAAAATAATCTTTCTGAGCAAAAGCTTTCAATAGAATAAATTACATAAGAAAAGTATTAACTTTGATAGTATTAATATTGATACTTTATAAGGTTCATATACATGTGTTAAGGTTAGAAAAATATTGGACATTAATTACAGTATTTTTAGGGTAGCCTTTCAAAACCTAATTTTTTAGTCAACTATTTTTTTTTATTTGTTTATTTGTGATACTCATACAAGCACAAATGAGAACATTGATGACCAATAACAGGTTAAAAACCCAACAAGGTTAGTCCCAAGCACAAATACCTTCATTCCCTTTTAAATCGTTGATTGCCATAGAATGGACAACAAATGCTGATAAGCTGTTTCTCTCAATAATAACTATTACAAAAAAGTTTTCTTGCCTCCCATTGTAAGTAATTTGTTACGAATTTAAGTGCTGTACATGGTTCTTGGTTAGTAATATATTCATACGTTTAGCAGATTTTAATTCGTTTGGCCGTTCACTGAATCTTTACAGTGGTTTCTAGTCTAGCTCACTGCTTTCTCATTAAATGAGACTGCAGTTTTGTTCATGACCAGAAGTGAGAACTGTTCGTTTATTATGATTGAATCTACCAATTTCCTTATAAATTTCTGTAAGTCTGCATTACAAAAAAAAAGAGTAATTATTTAATGTTTCATTATGCTGCATAGCAGGGTTGAATTTTTTTTAACGCATTTATGTTTATATTGTGTTTGTGCATGGATATTAGTTTTTGGAACAGCATACATAGTAAGTCCTTTTAAATTATTGATTTTTTAAATTGTTAACAACCTGCAAAGTAGTTGTTTGTGAGTTTACAGGCCGATAGCCACAATTGAAGTTTGCCAATTCAAATGCTCATTGGCTTTAACCCATTAATGATGATTTTGTGAATACCATTAACACCTTCATTTCTAAATAAAAACATTAACTTTATAAGTTTTTAAATTCGCTTTTCATGTAACTTAATTTGTCCTACATAAATTTTTCAGGACTATTGTTTTTATTTGTCTTATATTTTGGTTATTTACATCAACTTAAGCAGAAAGCTCATTTTCACAGTGCAAGTTTTCTTGTTAATCGCTGTTAATGTGTTAATAAGCCACAACATACTGGCCTATGTGGTAATTGAGGTTTTTAAAAAGTTTTGGAAAACCAAAAGATAGAAGATCCAAATGCCATTTTCAACAGTTAGCTATGTTCTTTTGTCTTGAGAGAGTCAAAGGCTTGCCTTTTATTGTATGTACTAGTTTTTTTTTTTTAATTGTTTATTTTCAATTCTTTTCCTGGTAACTTCTTATCGGTAAGTGCCATGCCTTAAAAAATTTAGCAACATGACAAATTGTGTGTTTTCTGGTTGTCATCATTCTTCAATGCAACTTTGTATTTGCTCTAAGTTAAGAGAATTGTTAGTAATAAAAGCACGTGCTAGAACTGCTTAAAGAGCTACCACAGCAAAATAGTACAAATATCCTCATAATGAAAATTCGATCTTACAAAAGGTGAGCTTTCGGCTCTGCCATGTCGTATGTTCCTCACTTTGCTTGAGCAAGTTTCCGGGTAATTTGGGCGCTCCAGACTTTGGCTTCTGGGTACTCTTAAAAACATCCTGTACTAGTATGGAGCAGTATATTGAGGCTCATTAAAAACCCACATAGATTTTTTTGGATGAGTTTTCTGAAGAGTTTTATGGTTGATCATAACTCAAAGAACATTGAAAACAAGTCCTAGTACCAAAAAATGTGAAATAGATTAATGACAATTTAGAAATAAATAATTTACAGTTGTTAGTCTTCTGCGTTAAAAAAAATCATAACACGCCAGAGTTAACGCAAACTACTTGTAAAACTAACTCCACGAAATGAAAAAAAAGAAAACTATTCCACAACTTTTAATTCAAACAGCTAACCCTCCTTTAAGTTTTTTCTACCAATTCACAAAACTAATTGGTCCTTTATGGTTTTGCTATGTCCATGCACAAAACATCAGCACCATGTACTAAGCAGTTAGCTTAAACCCAAGGAAGAGTCATTTATCGTGTATAAAGTTTTGCCCAATGTATGCACATGTCACCAACCAAGTAGCACGAGACACTAGGAATGGACCTTTTTCTTGATGTATCCTATCATCCGTTTGGCATTACCATTTGCCACTGAGCACTTTAACTTCATTTTAATATCCTTATGCACAGAAACTCGTAAATCTCATATGATTTTACTTTCTTATTTGCTGCAAATAATGATCTAAAGCTTGTTCAGAAGTAATCAAAAGTTTAGTAGTTTTTAGGCAAATGCAAACTGTGGGATTCGGGATTTTTTTTTTTGCATAGTGTGTGTTTGCGTTTTTTTTTATCACTTGTACATAATTTGCTGACCTATACCAATACTGATACATACTTTAATGCCTTTTTTTGCAAAATTTTTTAGTTTCATCTAGTATCACATTTTCAATATTTCATAGTTTACTATGTATATAATTATACACATAGCTCCTTGAGAGCATGTTGTCTTTACCCCTGAGGCATGTTAAATCGTCAATCAAATGTCATGACGCTGTATCCTGTGTGGATATGAAGTTGTGTTAGGTGAATGTCAGGTGTTGGGCTCATCATTTGTTTTGGTTCAAAATAAGGAAATTATGTTTGATAGCCCATGTGTATATTAGTGCAACTTTAATCCAACCATAACCAAACAATCACATCCCAATGCCTTTAAAATTAAAAATGTATATTTACATTTGAATGATTGATTGCTTTAAATATTTTTTTTTCTTCCAATTTTCAGCAATGTTTCTATATTTGACCGTTTTTTCCATCAAATATCCTTCATACTCCGCAAAGATTCTAAAATATCATATCAGGATGTTTCGGAAAAGGTTCTCGATTCAGACAGGTAAATTGTTTTATGGTTTTAAACATCTTAAAAATTCGTATAGATTCAAAAATTTTTACACAGTGCATTTAAAAAATATATTTTTAAAATGTATTTTTCCTTATACAGTCGAAGCTATAGTGAATGGGTTCAAAAGAAAGGTTGGTTCCTGGAACTTAGAGGGATCAAAAAAGCATGTTTCTTGTTTACTATGAAACCAGTTTAGTTTGAGTGAAATTTGACTCATTGTAAAAGATTGTCTTCTCGCTTGCCACTTATAGAACTTAAAATATAGAGATATGAAGAAAAAAATATTAAGAAAGGGAAATTTGAGATCACTACAAGGGATTTCTCATTTTCGAAGTCGCTCACTATATCTATATAAAATAACATTAGTTAAATAGGAGTTCAGAAGGGACAACTGTAAAGGTTCACTACAAGCAAGGTTTCACTATATCCCAGGTTCATTATAGCAGGGTTCGACTATATATGATTTCATGTATAATTTGAATGTAATGTTACAACCTACCTATATTTTACTTGTTTTATGCTAACTAAACACAGTTGTGATATTATTAATTTGAAATATATTTCAAAGTTTGTAACTGTTTTTTTTATTTTAATTTTTGAATTAATTCATTTTTTTAAACACTATTGATACAATACTGAAAAAACACATTTAAATGTTAAGATGTTGTAATGCCTTCTAAATCTAAGCCTTCTTATAATTGTATATTTGTTTATTCTTTTTATAGAATTTTAATTTAACATCATTTTTTTAGGGTAAAAGCTGCTATTAAAACATCTGTTATGGAGGATGTAAAAGGTATTATTGTTATTGTATTTCAAAATTTAAAGGAATATTTATATAAAATCTTTTTTTAATATTAACACTTTAAAGGAGTGATGCATGCATGCTTGAATGTTGACCTTGTCAGAGGCTTATTTAAAAGTGAAGGAATAAGTGAACTGTTTTGAAATTCAGTATGTTTATTCATTATATATTAAAATACAAGAATCATTTTTTATTTTTCAAAATAGCCAATGCAATATCTAATCTCCTGATACGTTTGCGGCAAAAGGCATCGATCAGTGGGAATTTATAGCTTCTCCTACAGTGATCGGAAATAAAACTTTTTGATTTGAACATGTTCATAAAACATATATCTTTTAGTTAAAACAATAAAAAGTCAAAATCCTAAATTGGCACGCATCAGAAAAAAAGTTTTATGTTTACCCTTTTTTGCAATAGGTGTGGGTACTATAGAGAAGAAGTGTGACAAATTTCATAAGAATCGGTTGAGAACTTTTGGAGTTGTATAAAAGGTAGTTTTGAGAAAAATGTTTTTAAAGTTTTGACACACAGAAACTGTATGATTACAATGGTTTACAAACTAGCTACAGCCATACCAAAGTCTTTCGTTGCTTTCGTAGCCCTAGTTTTTCTTAAGTTCTTCATTAGTTCACCATTCAATAGGCCCCAAAAGCAGGTAGCAAGATTCAAGTGCTCAGTTACAGGCTTAAATAACACTTTAATAGCATTGAGGTGTAGCACTTAAATGAGCTTTTTATCAATAAATACTGTGAATTTTATTCTTAAAATTTACAGGTATATTTTTGAGATGTTAGTTTAATTATTTATGAAAGAAAAAAATCGATTATGTTTTACATGCATCACCTTCCCTTAAAATATTAGTTTGACATCTGTAGTGAACGTTTACATTGTGTGTATTCTTTGATATTATCTAAACTAATGAATTTGGTCTATGATAAATTCTCTAGTTTGAATTTTGCTATTTAACATGTTATATACTTTTTTAT
This sequence comes from Oedothorax gibbosus, assembly GCA_019343175.1. Taxonomy (NCBI): domain Eukaryota; kingdom Metazoa; phylum Arthropoda; class Arachnida; order Araneae; family Linyphiidae; genus Oedothorax; species Oedothorax gibbosus. Next base: position 1,583,264 of record JAFNEN010000097.1, read on the forward strand.
TTGTAATTTGACATAAACAGCATGATTTTTCTTGTCAATCATTACTTGGACATATCAAGTAGTTGTTGGATCTAAATATCTTTAATAACAGCAGTAGCTTATTCTGATTCATTAAGGCAAGTCGCACCTGGATTCCGAAAAATCTAGTTAAACATAGCGCCTTAAACTGCATATTGTTCAAGTTTTGGTCATCTTAAAATATGTTATTTTTTAAATTTTTTGTTATATTTTTGTTCAGATTTAATGCATACTGTGTACATTAGACCTTACTTTTTGTAAAAAAAATTCATTACACAATTAACAACAGTAATACCATCTTCTAATAGAATGTGGATAAAAGTAATTTTAAAGTAATAAAAAGTAAAAAAAAAAGTCCTTGATAATATCATGCATATATATTACGCAATTGCCAATGTTTTAATCTATATTTTAATGAAATTTGTACAGTACATATTTTGTTATTTTTTTAAAAAAAACTTTCTGCCAATTGCAAGTAAAATCCTGAAAGAAATTATTATTATAGGGCAAGACATTGTTGATACTGGTATCTTAGCTGCCCAAGTAGCACATAAACAGAGGACAATCCATGTTCTTCATCAAATGCGATCTTGCATATCATCTTTTTTACTCAAGTAAATATATATTCCTTTCTATTTTCAGATATACTGCTATTTTGCCCAGGTTTTAAATATTGATGTATGCATTTGTTTTAAAAGTTACAAATTTTGATATTAAGCTTCTTTCTTGTTATTTGAGTTGTTTTACTAAATGTTAAGTACCTAAGTATAAAGATAAACATTCAAAATCAAGTGATATCATAACACTCAGTTGTATATTTTGAAAATAATGATTATTATTTAAGATACTAGGGGCTGGCCATCACTGGTTTAAAAAATTTCAAATTTCACATTATTAAAATTATGCAGCATAAATTAATTACGCATTATTAATTAATTTACGCAGCGTTCGTTGAAGGTGTTAAATAGCGCAGTGGCGCTCCTAGATACTAGGGGCTGGCCATCACTGGTTTAAAAAATTTTAAATTTCACATTATTAAAATTATGCAGCATAAATTAATTACGCATTATTAATTAATTTACGCAGCGTTCGTTGAAGGTGTTAAATAGCGCAGTGGCGCTCCCCCCCCCCCCCCCCCGTTATGTTATTCAAAAGCATTTGGTGTTCTACCTTTCAATTTTTTCTCAGTTACTGCTCGCTGAATTTTTAAGGGTGTGAGCGGTATCCGAAGATTTTAAAATAGTTTTTGTAATAAATTATTCTAAAATTTTTAAGTTGTAGAATTCTTCCACGTATAAAGCAACTTTTGTAAAAAGAACAGGTTAAAGAGCTGTTCTTTATAAAAGAACAGAGCAGAGAGCAACTGTTCTTTAAAAAGAACATAAATATAACATATCAAATCACCCATTTTTGTCGCAGACGAAGTGTCGCCTCTTATTTTCTCCCGTGATGTTGTGCAGAAAAGAATTATGTTTTCGTGGGCCTTATTTTGATTTTTTTAATTAAAGAACTAATTGGAAATAAGAAAACAAAAATTTTCGTCCCGAGATACAAGGGAGACACACATTCCAGAAAAAGAATGGAGTTCTAAGATGAATATTTCATCATGTTATGGCCGCGGACATTTTAAAAGAGCTTACTTTTTTTAATATAAAGACAATTTAAATTATTTCACTTTTTAAAATGTATTTTAAGGTCATTAAATCTCTCATTCATGTATCTATTTTATTCATTATAGAATTGCTGCCTGGGTTATGTATAAACTTTTAGGTAAAATGTTAGATGGTATTGAAGTCCGTAGGGATCAAATAGAAACTTTAAAGAAAGTTTCTGAGGTAATTATTATATTAACTTTATAAATAGTAAATGTTAACAGCTACTCTTCTTATTTATTTTTAAAAAAATATGTTACCCAGAAATTCTAATTCTCTCCGAAGATGCAGAAGAAATAGCGAAAGCTGTCTACGACAGCTTCGGATCCAACTAGTTTTTGCACACAACATGGACACAACAACAACAAAAATATGTTTTGATTAATTTGTAGGATTAAAGTAATTTTTTAAAATTTATTAGAACTCGATTATAAGAAGATAAGCAAATAATGTCTGTAAATTTTGCATTTAACTATTGAAGTCGTATGACTTACCTTAAAGGTTAGAGAAATCAGCATGAAGTTCAGAGAAATCAAATAGCAAAAAAAGTTTTTGATGTATATTTTTATTTTTGTAATGGTTGAATTTTTCCTTTATATCGAGTAAAAAAAACCCATTAGACTTATTAGTCAAATTAACTTATTAATTCATTATTAAGCTATAAATTTTACTTAGCATAAACTATTTTTCAAGCAAGTTTACACTAAAAAGTTTTATCTAAACTTGAATTTTTTAAAAATGTCTTTGTCAAAGCATGTAAAATTGTTTTATGTAACTGTCCACTGAATTTTGACTGAGCTAAATAATTTTGGCTGGTAGACTATAAGGATTATTTTAAAGACTTTCTTTCAGACTTCATAATTATGTCACCATTATCCCAAAGTACAGTTGATAATGCAATTCTAATTATTATGAAGCTGTTAGATGATGGACTTGATGTTTGTACAACAAGATTTAGAATCTTTTGTTAATTGCCATATATACTCGCATATAAGCTGATCGGTGTATAAGTCAACCCTCCATTTCTAAAACCAAATATACTTCCAAAATTGGAGACCCGTGTATTAGTGAAGGTAGGAAAAAATGCAACAAAAGATGGCTCCCAGAGCATTTTGAAGGAAATAAAAGGAAAACAGTTCCTGCTGGACTGCATTTTTTTTTTTTGTAAACAAAATTTCAATCATGAGGAGTGCTCCAAGTGTGCTTTGTGTATTCATTGTTATTTTGATGACCTTGAATGAAGAAGCTAATTAGATGCTATGTTCTGAGAAACTATGCAACCATGAAGGCCATCCAACAGCGCCTGCCAACGGCACCAAATGGCATTGTTTTCTTTACACACTTAAATTAGATGTTGACTGAACTGCTCTTAACAAGCTACTGTGCAATAACGCATCATGCTGAGAACTAACAATTAGGCATCATAAGTTGAGGCAATAAACAAATATAAATCCTAATTAATCTTTCGAATGTAAATGTTTTTTTTAATATATCATTTAAACAATTAAACCTTAAGTCGCATTGAAATTTAGTTACAGTTTAAGGATAGGGGAAATTTGATGTTTTATATACAGGTCAACCCGTTTTTTTTTGTCCAAAATTTCTTGGCTTATACAAGAGTATATAGGGTAGATGTTTTTCACTTTTTTGTTGAAAGCCAGTAGCTTAAGGGGTTTTGTTTCACACTAACACAACTTAGGCTTGAATACCAGATTGAACAAGATTTGCACTGACTTTCTTCTCTTAGGGTCGATAACATTAGGACCTAATAGAGCGAGAGCCCAGGGCCCCCAGACCTAAGTCATTTTTTAAAGGATGAAATGTATCGGATTAGGTTCGTTTTTCATTTACTTTTAGTATATGCACACCCGCTAGAGTGAACCGACTGCCAATTTACAGGTATCGGGTGCAAAAAGTAGGTAAATTATAAGTTAACTTAAGTCATTTTCTAAAGGCTGATTTTTACGTATGTTTTAGAAAATAATGTTAAAAGTTAATAATAAATTTCCCAGACACTTTCCGTGGGCCGAAACTTTTCTCAGACGCTTTAAACGTCTTTATCAAGTTCAGACTTTGTTCCACGCATCTGGCGGCGTGAGATGGCGCTACAATCCTCCTCGGACGACAAGAAGGGGAAGTTAAGCAAAAAAGAACTATGTGTGTATTGGAGATGTGGTTGGTTGGTTAAGAAAGAATATCGTTTCGATTTAATTAAATTTTCGTTTAATTAGAAAATAAATTAATAAACAAGTTTCCATAGCCGTCTTTAGCTTACAACATTTTCACATCTCCAATGATCAAGCACACAAACCGGAATATATATGTCAATCAACCAACCACATCTCCAATACACACATAGTTCTTTTTTGCTTAACTTCCCCTTCTTGTCGTCCGAGGATGATTGTAGCGCCATCTCACGCCGCCAGATGCGTGGGACAAAGTCTGAACTTGATAAAGACGTTTAAAGCGCCTGGGAAAAGTTTCGGCCCACGGAAAGTGTCTGGGAAATTTATTATTAACTTTTAACATTATTTTCTAAAACATACTTAAAAATCAGCCTTTAGAAAATGACTTAAGTTAACTTATAATTTACCTACTTTTTGCACCCGATACCTGTAAATTGGCCGTCGGTTCACTCTAGCGGGTATGCATATACTAAAAGTAAATGAAAACTGAACCTAATCCGATACATTTCATCCTTTAAAAAATGACTTAGGTCTGGGGGCCCTGGGCTCTCGGTCTATAAATACTTTGGTTCGGAGTGTGGTTGACCACCTGACTTGCACATATGATTCGCTACCCAGAGCCCTTGGTCAGGATAGCTGATATAGGCACACTAGGTCCTGGCTTTTTATGGGACTGTCAAACCACTGAGTTTGTTAGTTATGTTTCCCAATTGTTCTAAGCTTTTATACAATCTCATATTTGTTACTCGGTCAATATTCTTGTTATTTGCTACTGTTCCTTGTGTTTGTTTTGTAATTATTGTTTACATAATTTTTTAGCTTAATCTGTTGTTTATTATTTGATAGTAATTATATATTTTTTTGTATTATAATTATAATTTGATCCATTTTAGGAAAAAGTGCCTATGATATATTTGCCACTACATAGAAGCCACCTTGATTATATTCTTGTTACTTTTATTCTTTTTATGAATGATCTTAGAGCACCTTTGGTTGCAGCTGGAAACAATTTAATGATACCGTTTTTTGGGTATGATTTTGTTTTTACTTCACATTTTGTAAATGTGTTTGTTATTTCATAGTATGATATTAAATTAGATTATTCAAATAAACAAGTAAATCTTTTATCTTAGATTTCTTTTTAAAAGAAGGTTTTACTTAATAGGGCTCTACTTAGAGGTCTTGGTGCTTTTTTTATCAAACGCAAATTGGACCCTCAAAATGGCCAAAGAGATTTTGTGTACAGAGCAGTTCTCCATACAGTGAGTATTATATTTATATGATACTGTTGAGTACTTATTTAATATGTTTAAATAAGACAATTCTAAAATGCATAGCAATTGAAGATGAATATAAATGATTGCAAGGAAAGGAAACAAATAATTAGGCAAACAATAATGGCACAAATACACAAATAATGGCACATTTATCTTTTTTAATCACAGGGATCTAACTCTTTTTTAATCACAGGGATCTGAAACGCTTTAACCACTCTTGCAAAAATATGATACCGGTTCTAAAACTATTTTTAATAGTTTCTCAGCTAGCCTCGGCTCTCTATATGAGCTGTTGTATAATTGATTTTAGTTTTAATTTAATTTGTGTTTGGGGAAATGATGAATAATTGCAATTTTAAATATTGCTAAAATATTTAGAAATTATTTTGCTTTTTTTTTGTTGAAAGGTCCTTAAATTTTTTTGTATAGCTATTTGTAATTTTTGTATTCATTTTGAATTACCTTCTAATGGGCACTACTACTCAACTTCTTTAAAAAAAAACTGATAAAGTAAACAATTATTTCTTTAAAAATAACAGTACACAGTTCAGTAAATTTTTTACTCTGTCCATAAAATATAAATTTTGTAGCTTGAACTCTAATTTATTATCCTAATAACTAATATTTTTACAGTACATGGAAGAAAGTTTGAAAGCTGGTCACAGCTTAGAGTTTTTCATAGAAGGGGGTAGATCTCGGACTGGTAAAGCAGTGTTACCAAAAGCTGGTCTTTTGTCTATTGTTGTTGACACATTAATGTCTGGTGAGCATCATTCTATAGTTTTATTTAAATTAGTTTTGTTATGCATATTTTATGGCTCATGTAATTAAGACGTTACACTTTAATTGAGCTGTTATTTTAATACCTTGTTTTGAATTTATTTTTATGAACTACTTTTTTTTTTTAGCCTGTGTTGGATTCTAAATCATGGCTTTTCATTAAAAAAAATATGACTAACTTGAAAGTTTTATTAATGATCTGTTTGACTAATTGAGTCCTTTCGCGAGTGTACAAAACAATAAACCCAAATTTTAAACACCCTTGCATTCCATACTTTCTTTTGGTTGATTGAATAATTATAAAACAATTTCGTGGTTAAAGCCTGTATTCTTTTTTTAGGTGGTATTAAAGATGCATATATTGTACCGATCGCTATGAGCTATGAAAAACTGTTGGATGGAAACTTTGTATCTGAGCAATTGGTTAGTATTAGTTAACATTATTTGGTCATTTGTATCCCAATTTTATAATTGGGTCTGACGGCCTTGAATTTTATTGTGATTGTGCCAAGACGCTTCTATTGTCTTCTCTGCAGAAGGTACTGCCACCCTACTTAGTGATGAAAAGAAGCATAGTGTGCTTTCTTAATATTTTATATGTATATTTATATATTTTGCCAAATGAATGTGTAAAAAATGGCGTTAAAACTGTTACATAATTATAAAAATAACAGAGGAGTTCATGACAAGAGAGCCAAACTACTTTTTTCTTACAGATGTTATTAGTAATAGTAGTATTAAAATTCTAAGTTCTAATTAATTGTTCTGTACCATAATATATATATATATTTAATTTTTGCAGGGGAAACCTAAAGAAATGGAGAGCTTTTCGTCTGCCATACAAGCGATTTGGCGCACACTGCATTCCAATTATGGAACAGTGAGGGTGGATTTCTGCCAACCGTTCTCTTTAAAGGTTGTTATTGTAATGTGTAATTAAATTATAATTTATCCCAGTTGTTTAAAATTACCTCAAAATCCTCACCTTAAATATAGCAAATGAAAAACACAACTTTTAAGTATTTATTAACTTGAGAGAATAATAATATATCATTTAGAATTTTTTTGCCAAATGAATGTATAAAAAAGGGTGTTAAAACTGTTACATAATTATCAGACCACCATATTTTTACTGGAGTAGACAATTTTTGAAATTTATTTGTAACTCGAATCAGCAGGCAAGCTTGACCCCTTCAGGCACAGTCAGTTAACACTTTTAACAAGGCACTGCTAACAACAATTGTAACTTGCATGCCTGGTAAGTTTGGCTAGACTTTTTGCTGACTATTGGCGAAAGTGGAGTAAAAACCCCTATAGGGTTGCTAATATTATATAGTTATGATTTCGGTGGTTTTTAAAATCGCTTTATATCTGTGCCGCACCTATAGACAATTAGATTGAGATAACCAGCACCTCACCTGTAATGTTCTTGTGCAGCAAGATTGTTTTGAGATTTTAAACTCGCATAAAAGTTAGTATGTATGATATTTTACAAAAAATAATACTTAATAAATAATCTATTAAAACATCTGTGAATTACATTGAACTTGCCATAAATTTAATGAGTTATCAATTTTACACTTATAGCAAGCACTATTTTTTCAACTTAATATTGGCTAATTATGATAAATGTTGTAATATGCGAGTGTCACACAAAATCTGCAAGGTTCTCACCAAGTTTCTATTCTCACTAAAAGTCACTGTTCTTTGGTCACTAAGAGTCACTATTTGCCAAAAATTATCACTTAAGTCTCTATTTTGGCTTGTTCATACCCTTTAAACTTTCATGAATCATGCAACATATTGAGAAAGATTAAGGTTTTAAAAAAATATAAATAGAAAAAAATTCAGTAGGTGTGTAGAAATTGATTTCAAATGAATGAAATGAATGTGAATTACTGTCAAACTTAGATATAAGATAAGGTTGCAAATTATTTTTTGTAAGTTGTTTTTTATAAGTATATAATATATTTTTTATAAGTAAGTATTTTTTGTAAGTATTTTTTAAGTTGTTTCCCCTTTTTGTACAATTGCTTTTTAATTACAATATCTAGTAAATATCCGTTATAGAGTAAGTTTATTAAGTGTTTATTACTATGCACATGTTTTAATTTGGTTTAAAATGGATATTTTGAGTTTTTCTTGATATACTATTTGTCTGCCAACATTTTTTAAATAAAGATAATGGAATGAATTTAGATGGTTAGCTTTATTTAAACTTACCTGATGAGTTAAGTTATAAATAATCCCTGGAAATCGTCTGCTCCATTAAAAATGTGTAAGTGGTTTTAGAATTATGCAACAGTTTAAACACATTATTGTATTCATTCATTTAGCAAAAAGAATCAATTCCATGATGTGTTCTCTCATTTGTTACATTTAAATTTATGATAAAATGTTGTCTTTGTGGAAGAACAGCAAAAAATTTAGTGGTCTTATAACTTTATAACAGGCTGTACTTGGTAGATTTAATGCATTTTACAAGCAAGGTAATTTGTAAAAGTTGAAAAAAGGGGGATTTTTCCCAAGCTGTACATGTTATTTAGCTGTTTTATTAACTACGATACACAAAATATTTAGTACTTAAAAATAAAGGTTGCAGATTGAGTTATTTCTTTAACTTTATAAGATTGCTCACTTGTCATAGTTTTTTTTTGCCTAAACTTGCCTATGTTTTTAGTGTTTTATTCCTATTGAGGGGAAGTCAAACGCCTCTATCTTTCACTTCCCATATTAAGTAGCAGTGGCACACTTGATTTTAAGTTTATGAACTGGCCTTTTTGCATATAAAATTCTAGGGTGTGTTCTAGAGATATTAGTATGCACTTTTTTATTTTATCCTGCCAAATTTTTTAATAAATTTAAAATGTTTTGTAAACTTTAAAAAGTCTGGCAAAAAATTAAAATGTGCATAATTATTTCTGGGAAACTTCGATGACTTTCTATGCAACAAAAAGGATGCTTATTGATAAACAAAGGCAAAAAAAAAGAAAAAAAATCAAAGGCAGTGTGGCTTATGCTGGTTTGAACAAAATTATTGACACAGTTTGCAATTTGTATGTTTTTTTTTACATTTCATATAAACTACTACAACGAAATGTGTAATAAAAATCTTTTTACGACTTGTAACATCTGTTACAGCAAACATTTTTGCACACTAATATATTCTCTAAAGTAATTATTGGTACACAGACTAGATCCAAAGATAAAACGTTTTAGAGCACACCAATCTTAAAAATTCATAGAGATTATTCCTTTCAACGAAATGTTTACATAAACAAAAGCAAAAATTTTGTAAAAAAAAAATCTAATGTTTATATACTATATTTTAAAAAATATGAGCATTTAAAAGAATTACAATATATTTTTTGCTGTTAATATTGTTCATAAAATCTTAATTTTTTTTATTAAAGTAAACAAACTTTCTGGTCATTTGGAAAACTGTATAATATATATTTCATAAAAAATTAGGCCCAAAAAATTGATTAAAAAAATTGTGACTATCAATAGTAATTTCTAATTTTCTGTGCATGCATACAGTATTTCTAAACTTTTTTTTGCATGATTTTATATTAAAAAAGTTTTTGCAACTTATATATATGCACAAATCTCGCATACCTATTAATTTGTAGAAGGTATAGCTTTTTTAGGGAGTCATTTTTCACTAATTAAAGTTTTCTCGACCAAAAGAGAGGAAAATGAAAGGGCTTTCACAAATTGAGCCAAGTGAACTGAACCATAATTAAGGAAAGATTATCTTTAAGATCTTTTTTCCCTTTTGAAGTAGAAGTTTTTACTAGTGAAAAATGATTCCTCAAAATAGATGTTCTATAAATTATAAGGTATGAAATTTTTATTTATAAGGTGCACAAATTTTTTAATATTCTGCCAAAAAGTTCAAAAGCATTGTAAGTATGCACCAAAAATGCAAAATTGCTATTAATACTCTTAACTTCCTCTAAAATTTTTTTGCACTAAAATGTGTACAAATGGTTCAAAGGACCAGAATGTTTTGTTTACTTTAATAAAAACAATGTTTTATGAGCAATATTAACTGCAAGAATGGATTATTTTCTTTAAGTGCCAATTTCTCTTGTAGTATTGTATATAAATGTTTGTCTTTTGACAGAATTCAAGCTTTTGCTTACACAAATATTTCTTTAAAAGGAATAATCTTTTTATGGATTTTATGATCAGGGTGCTCAAACGTTTTTTATTTTTGGATCCATTCTGCATGCCACAAATACATTAGAAATTATATTTTTGAAAAAAAAAAATGTGTGCTGTAATACATTTTTAAGTCATCAAAAATATTTTTTATATTTTCCCTAGTAGTTTATGAAAAATAGAAACTAATGTAAAAATTACCAAGTGTGTTGATAATTTTGTCAAACCCCTGTATATACTGTCCCACAGATCTAACATGAAAAGTGATAGGAGGCAAGGAAGTGTTTGACATCCCCATTAATGTACAAAGCATGGCATTACACTTTTTTTTTTTTGGCTTTTATTTATTTTTATAAAGCGTTTTATTTTGTTTTTTTTAAAGTGCTTTATACTTTATTATAATTTAGGAATTTCTGCATGCTGCTGAATATTCCTATAATTGCCCTGCCAGAACTTTACAACCATGCCTACTCCCACAACAACAGAGCTTGTTTAATCAGAGTGTCAAGTCCAGGCGTAGATCTGAGTATGGTACTGAGATAGTTTCTGAGGACCACAGGCAGCTAATCAAAGATCTTGCAGACTACATTGTGTATAGTATGTTATCAGAATTTTTTTAATGGGGGAAAATCTCTATACTTTAAAGTTCTCTCTGTATATTTAATTATATTATTTTGTTACTTAGGATAGGACATGCCATAATTTTCCCAAATTTTTAGCCGACCTATTTTGTTATTCGCAAGATGTAAAAAATTAAGTAATAATTGCATTTTTTTTTGTATAGGTGCTTTCAGTGCATATTCCTTAATGTCTACAAATGCTTTGGCCTTCTTATTGCTTACAAAACACAGAAAAGTGAGTATAGTTAAACAAACATAAAGAGTATAGGGAACTTCCTTGCATTGTAGTCTGTCTCCTTGGTTTGGTCATCAGGTTTGCTTGGCGAAGATAGCAAGTCATCGCCTAAACTTGTGAAGAAATCAGGTTTGCCTTGGTTCTTATCACATGGCATGCAGGTTTACTATCTCTAAGGTCAAAATTGACGGCAGACAAATAGTCTGATGCTTGAACCGCAGAAGAAGAATCAAAGGAAAAACCGGTTTCTGATCGCCAAGCAGATTTCAATACAGACAGATTCCCTATCGATGAAGGGTTTTTCCCCCTGTACTCTTCATATGTGTATACACTAACGATGATCAACAAATATTTTAAATACACTAAAGAAATGTATATATTTTTATAATATATATGTACATAGGTTGAAAAAGAATGTTGTTATAACATTAGACAAATGCTCTTTTTCAACTGTGGTATAGATATTTAATTAAAATCTTAAATTTGCCGTTAAAATAGTATTTACTATATGTATGTAGATGTAAAGAATTTTTTTAAAAAGTATTTCTACTGAAATGACTGTTATTGATCTTTGTAATAAAATTCAGCGATATTTTATGACTTTATTTATACTTTTTTCTAGATGTGTTATATCTGGTTGAACATACTAATTTACTAAAAAGCCTTTTAGATTCTTAATGTCTTTTAGAAACTGTAGTAAATTGTTTTACTATGAAGTTCCTCCTATTTGTATTTGAAGAAATATAACAAATATCTTACAAATTAGCTTTAATTTTAGTCTAGTTTCAAACAATAGTATTTTTTTTTATTGAATATACTTTTATTATTTATTTGCAGGGAGCATCGCTAGATCATCTAGTTAGCAGTATGAATTGGATAAGAGAAGAAATTTCAAAGAGAAATAAAACTCTTAATTTCTTTGGGGACTCAACCGAATTAGTTAGAAGGGCTTCAGGTCTATTAGGCAAACAACTTATTGGCATCGATAATGTTAAGATGGATTGGTATTCAAATAATAATATGAAAGTGTCCTATTACAAACCTGCAGTTTGCTTGCCTGATGTTTTAGAATTGCAATATTATGCCAATTCTGTCCTGCCAGTTTTTCTTCTGGAAAGTGTTGTAGGTATGTTAAGTTTTCATTCTTCTCCAGCTAGGCTTGAATTTTGAATCTTTTCATATTTTGATATTATTTTACTATGCCAAAAAGAATGAAATAAATATATTTTTTAACCCTTCAGTCGATAATATGTAGGCTTTAATAGGTTTATGCATTTGTATGTTCAGTTTGTTCAATATTTTTGAATGCCATAGAAATTGAAAAAAGTTGTAGTGTCTTCTTAATGCTTGATGGCGCTAAAAGCAATCTAGATTACTTTTATTTCACAAAAAGACAGAAATAAGCAATGCAAGTATGACAAAGTAAATTGCTTTGAACACTATTAAAATAAACTTTTCATATTGTGCTCTAAAAAGGTGCTCTAATAATATGAGAAATATTTTTTAAACATTTGTTAAGAGTCTTGTATGGTAACACATCTCTATACAATTCCAACGGGGAAACTTTTGAATAAAGTATACGACATGTACCCACAAAAACTTACCAAAAAAATACAGAAGTTATTTTGTCATTAAAATAATAAGTATAATTTTAAAAATATTTATTAGTTATAATTAAAAAAAATTAGTAATTATTCACAAACTACAGATGACAGCACTAACGGCATGTAAATATCTACACAAATTTTTTTGTTTAAATTATAACTAATTAATATCTTTTAAATTATACTTATTAATTATTTAAATGACAGAATTTAAGTATCTTGGTTCAGTTATCACTGAAAACAATGAAATAAACTCAGAGATAAAGGCTAGGCTGGTTGCTGGAAACAGAGCTTACTTTTCCCTTCTTAAACTATTTAAATCATCTCTACTGTCAAGAACTCTTAAACTAAAACTCTATAAAACAATAATCCGACCTGTTGTCACATATGCAGCAGAGACATGGACTACTACTCAGAAGGAGGAAAAGATGCTTATTACATTTGAAAGAAAAGTTCTAAGAAAAATATTTGGACCAGTCAGAAGGAGAGGTGTGGAGAATCCGAAGTAATCTAGAGTTGAGAAAGTTATACAAAGAAAAAGATATAGTGGATATGATAAAAATCAAGACTTCAATGGCTCGGACATCTCGAGCGAATGAGTGAGGAGAGAGCCACAAAGAAAATCTATAAAGGAAAACCAGAAGGAAGGAGAAGAGTTGGACGTCCCAGGAAGAGATGGCTGGACGAGGCGGAAGAAGACCTTAGAAGGATGAAAGTTAAGAATTGGAGAGTCAAAGCCAAGGATAGGAAAAAGTGACGCTGTGTGTTAGAGGCCAAGGTCCTTCATGAACTGTAGCACCGAGGAGTAAAGTAAAAAAAAAAATATTCTAATGGCAAAATAACTTTCTGTATTTTTTGGTAGGTTTTCGTGAGTACATGCCGTATACTTTATTTAAAAACAGGGTCAAAAGTTTCCCCATTGAAATTGTATAGAGATCTGTTGCCATACAAGACCCTTAACATAGTTGGATACAAATTGTGTTTAAATTGGACACAGTTGATTGTATATACAAATAGGATATATAAATTTTGGTACTTATAATCTCATTTTGAAAATTGTGAATTAAAAATGTTTTCAGCTTAATGAATTTTCACTTTACTATTTCAGTGAATGCTTTTTATTCACTACATTCTAAAGATACATCGAAAATCTGTGATGAGAAAATTGAATGTTTTCGGAGAAAAGATATTTTAAAGCAATCTTTGGAACTGTGTAATATTCTGCAACATGAATTCATATTTTCACCTGTAAGTTATTTCTTTACAACTTTATAATGCTGTCATTTTGGCAAAATTGATGTTTTTATTAATTATCTCTCAATTTTTGAAGCCTGGAACTAGTGTTTGTACAGTTCTGAATGCCACAATCGATGAGCTTATAGATAACTCATTGCTGAAAGCAAAACAGGTTTGTTCTTAATCTTTTAGTTTTATAGTTAAGGTATTTTTTTTTATTTATAAGCAACTGCTTTTAAATTTTAAAAATATAGTTATGTCAAAACTCATTCTTATTTGAACTTAATTTTTTTAATTCAATTAAATGTGAATATTATTTTTAACTCCAAATGTTTGTTGTCATATGAAAAAACATCATGCCACAGCAGACACATTACTGTGTTTTGTCCTCGACTTAGCTATCATGTAAATGGATGATGTTGGACAATAAAATAAAATCTTACCAATAAATAGCATGTGTATATGAGACTGGTGCACATTTAATCTATTGTGGGCCCAAGTACTGACAACTTTTGTGATGTTGTAAGCTTGTTTGGGGGGCCTAGCTCTGGTGTTGGCTATATCACTTGACCCTGGTTCCAAATTACAAGGCCCTTGCCAATAGCTTTTGTGGTATTCATTAATTCAACCCAACCAAGCTAACTGCAAATACAAATCTAATGATATCAGAGGTTTTTAGATTATATTGATTTCAATTGGAAAGTAATTTATTATCATTTTTTATTTTAGGAATACAGTAAAAACGAATCTGATATTCCCAATTCAATAACAGATGACTACTTTGCTTATGGTGATCAAAATGAGTTAAATCAAGAGTTGATGGTTAGTATGATATTTTATTTTACATGTTATTTGTTTGAAGAAATCTGACATAATTTTTTTTAACGAATAGCGAAACATTCCATAGCAAACTGCAACACTATATTTTGTATGTTCAAAGCATATTTATCTGAGTTTTTAATATTATAATAGATATGCGCACTTATTTAACCAAATAATGAATAATGCTAAAAAATTTCATTTTATTAGTTTTGTAGAAAAAAATACTGGTCTTATTTAATAATGCTTTTAAATCTTAAAAGTTATTATAAATGCTAGATTTGTTTTGTTTCTTTACTAGTTACATTCAATTTATCTACACACTAATTTGTGATCTCAACCATTTATTAAATGCTTGTTTTTCAGTTGAATGTAGATGAGAATGAAAGCATGGTACAGTTCTTGCAGTGTGTTTTAGCTCCTCTTATAGAATCTTATTTCATTGCTGCATGTAGTTTGCCTAGACTTATTGATACAGAAAAAGAAGGTATTTTTACTTATATATATATTTGTTTAACTGTTGTTATGGCAAAATAAAAATTGATATAATTTTTTGTAAAATTTAAAGTTGGTTATTTTTTAGTCTGTCGAATTTTTTTAGTAATTATAATATTATTTAAATCAAATTATAAAAAGCTTCTTTCCATTCGTTTAAGTCATTTTTCTACAATTCTAAAATAGCTTCATTAAAAAAACACCTTTGTTAATTTTACCAGAATCAGCACTGCTGCAGGAATTTAAGAATGTTGGTCAGAAAAAAATTCACCTAGGGGAGGTTTACCATGGTAAGCTTAAAGTTCTGAAATTTGTAAACACTTTTAAATATCTCACTGTTTATTAAACCGATCTTAAGTAACAAAGAATGTGAGTAATTTTGCAAGACACAAAAATTGTTTGGCACTGTACAAAATTGCTATGGTAATTTGGCTTGCTTGTGTAATATTTTAAACTTATTTTGTATGTTAATTTGAATGTTATTTTACCTTATAAGTTTTATTTATACTTATTTTTAATACTGAATTTTTCTTAAATTGTTGCATATTTGTTCATATTTAAAATAAATCTTTTCTTTTGTAGAAGAATGTTTAGGTTTAGATGCACTGAAAAATGCCATAAAGCTATTTGAAAGTTGGAAAATAGTAAGCGTCAGATCACTAGGGAAGCAAAAACTCTACAGTTTGCTACCACCTTACAACAGTTCACACAAAATTGAAGAAGTCAGTAGGAGCTTAAAAAAGTACAAAAGTTAATCTTGATATGAATATTTTTACTTTTGTAAATATTTGTCTGTAAACAAATATTTTGGTGTAGGACTGCAGTACTCATTTTTATTCCTCCATTAAAAAGAATCTGCATATCCATTTTGTATGTGATAATTCACATTCATCATGTACATTTTTACTTTGAAACTCAGAGTTGTTATAAAACATACGTAAATTTACAATAAACATTGTAAATATAACTATTTTTGAAAATGATATTGGAAAACTTTTGGTTTGTTGTATTTTACCAATTGGCGTATAAAAGTGTTGTATACATGTATGGTGTGTAAAAGAATGTATGCTTTTATTTTCTTGTATCAAGAAAATATTTTATAAGACTTGTCAATTAGATATTTTTTATGAATTGTGACTATCTTTTCATTCAAAATTTGTTATATTATTTATTGTTAATAAAATTTAAAATTATGTTGTATTTTGTATATAAGTGTAGACTTTTTATAGAAGATATTTTTGCTTGCTAGCCTTTTTGCTGAATCTAATGCATTGAAAGCTGAAATAAATGCTATTTTTTTTAAATTTATTTTTTCACTTTGTACAAAGGAAATTTTTTAGTTTAAAATGTTAAATTATCTTTTTTAAATATGTTCACAAATTCCTTTTATCTTAATATCTAAGATAAAATGAAGATGTAAACCAACATTTTGAGTAATCTAAGGGAATAAATCCTCCTGTAAAATAATTTATGATGAGGACTTTGAACCTACATTATCTTTCAAGTCTCATTTATGCCATCTTAATTCTAATATCATTATCACATTAATTAACTCCCTCCCCAAATTGTTTCCCGAACATATAAGTTTCTGAACATCATATTAATATCACTAATGCTACTATATTTTTGTAGATATTTGTCTTTTGAATGTTGAAAAGCTATTGGTAACGATTTTGTGGTAAAAGTTTGCAGGTTGATCACAGTTAAAAATCAGTTGACCACAGTTAAAAATTAGTTCACTTTCAAGTGCTGCCTCTAGCTTTATTTAGTTAGATTATACCATAACAAAAAGCTAACTTGCACCACAAATAAGAGTAAACTTACAACACAAAAAGGAGGTTAAAAAACAAAAGGCATCATGGTGCCTTCAAATTTATGGCGGAATTTTACAACTGTTTCTAACTAGCTAATGATTTGTAGTTTCATTTATACTAACAGACAGCTCAAGAGCTAAGGCAATTTTTTAAAAATTGACTTAATTTTTCAAGCTCTGTTGTCATACAATCGTTCCATATAGTTATATTTTTAGGTTTGTTGAATTGAAACAATGTACATGAAATATAACAATCTAGGCGAATATCTGAAGTAAAAACCTATAGTTATCTAAAATGTAAATTTTTTTTCTGTTACAAATTGACAGCAAAAGTGAATGATTCTATAGGCCGAGCATATATCCTCGAACCCAAATCCACTACCTACTTACTAAAAGCTGGGGAGCCCAGTCGGTAAGACGCTTGCCTTTGCATGCGAAAGGTCTCAGGTTCGGGTCCGGGCATTTGCAAAATAACCTCCAACCTATTTATGGTGTGTGCAGCCAATTCGACGAATAATAATAGCCCATATAAAGGGAGTGCGCTTTAAACATGCTTCAAAGGCCCGCCGCACGTTTGATGTTGCCCTTAAAAGTTGCGTTGAGTCCCTACTCAGATTTAGTTGACTGTGGTTCTAAATTATGAAGCCTGTCGCCAATAGCTCTCGTGTAGCTCAAGTGAGACCATAGTTAAACCTAACCCCAATCTAATTGTTGTTGTTACTAATTTCCAGACTGGAAGATTAATTATTATACACATTGGCGAATATTAATTTCCAGGACTGACGTAACTATAGGAGAACGAAAAGCCGGAAGATGGCACTAATGATTGCATATTGAATAGCGTTTTCTTGCGCATGTGCAGTGCAATCGGCGCTATTCGGAAGTAAGTGGTTCTCGTGGAAAGGCGCATTCACAAATTGCGTTGCCTGTGAGGCGATTCTTGCCCAGCATGGTGTGAGATGCAGCATTCACCATACTATTCAGATCTAGGACCTTTTTCTTTCTTCCTAAGCTGAAATATTCACTGAAGGGAATAAGATTTCAGGACAGGGGTTCGTGTGGTGCTATGATGCAGAGAGGCGGCCGCATCAGGCGACAGGGGTGGCATTTTCGGTTTGACGAATACACACATTTACGGATTCTTTTTAAACATTTTTTAAAAATTTTGCTTAGCGAAAAGGAGCTTTCTCCTTAAATTTATCTAAATAAACAAAATATAAGACAAATGAAGACTATAATCCTGAGCAATTAATGTAGGAAAGATTAAGTTACCCGAAAACTAATTTTTAAAACTTAGTTGACGTTTTTATTCGGAAATGAAGGTGTTAATTTTACTCACGAAGTTGTCATTAATGGGTTAATGAATAAGAAAATTTTAATTTATACTATTTCATGACAATTTCCTATCGATGTAAAACAAAAAATCTTATACTAAAAATTCCAAATTGTTGAATGATTGACATTCTTTCCATTAAGATGGTTGCATTATTTAGCATTTACGTAAAAATTTTGAAGTTGTCGGAATTAATTTTTATAAAGAGCGACGTTTTAAAGACTTGCATCACATGAAATTTTTTTACCACCCGGCCCTGTATTCAGGATGTCTAAGCCATCAAGAAAACTGTAACGTCACAATTAAAGAGCATTCCAAAAGAGGACTTTAAAACTTCTTTCCGAAATTTGTACTTCGAATCATTAAATGGCTATGTGTTGAACTTTTTATTTTCTTCTGAGTTATTCCATGAGTCTTGGAAATGAATAGCCAGACCTTGTATTTTAATGAATTAATCAGATAGTTTCGTTAGGTACCGTCTCAGGTGTCGACTTGACCAGGATTCAAAATTTCGAGGCTTATGTGTTAAAGCTTTTCGTGGAAGCTATAGTCCTTACGATTGCAACGCAAGTCTGGTTCCCCTACCCTCGTGTGGTTCCGAGGAAACGGCATGAGGGGCGCTCTTTTCGCTTTTCCTCCACCCTACTTGGGTTCGGAAAGTAACTGCGATTAACCTCACAGCAGAGCCTCAAACACGGTAGGTTTTAGAACAGTGACGCTTATACGTCTTTCCTGGAAAACCAAACGAGGTGGTGGGGGAAGCCAAGCTTGCGTTGTAATCGAAAGGACTATAGAAAGCAGAGAGTTAAGAAGATGGAGATGCTTGGCGCGAACGGGTCGTGGAAGCCCAGTTGGATTAGCGTTGGACACGCTATATCAGCCCAGATAGGATCGCAAGCGTTTGGCGCTGGTTCGAACCCGGTGGCAGCCACTGCTTTCCTATCGACGTAAATATGCAGACAAAATTCAACTAAATACCCTAGTATACTGAGATAGATATGCTCGTAAAAACTGTGGAGTCCAAAGTCCCGACGGCTCGGCGTTAGCTTACGATGTCGCTCGAAGTTCCGTTGGGAGCCCTTTCAGATGTCGTTCCCTCACTTGAGCAGGGTTCTAAAATATGAGGCGTATTTGGCTGTGTTAAAGCTCCTAAAGGAGGCTTGTGATAGACAGCCGGAAACGATGAAACTATCCTCTACCCTTGGCGCGAAATAAAGTGAAGCTGTCAGAAAGTCGCCAAGTTACCCTAGTATGATGGGATTCGAACCTCCGCACTCCCGAGAAGGTTGGTAAGTATACACGTATTTTCCGGCTTGTGTGCTTAATCAGAGACCCGCTTATAAACCTTCGTCAAGTAAGACAGACACGGACAGAGAAATTACACCCAGGGCGAAGGCGGGAATCGAACCGGCACCCGTTACAGTGCCTGAGAAGGTTCAATCTCATGTCGTTTCTAACTGTCTATTTCTAGCCTCCTTTAGGAGCTTTAACACAGCCAATTACGCCTCGCAATTTAGAACCGCGGTCTAGTGATGAGGTGGACACCGGGAGCTGGCACCCAACTGGACTTCTAGCGACATTTGCAGCTCGTGAAAGTGTGGTGGAAAGTTATATATAGCGTTTTATGAAAAGTTCCTCGCGTAATTTAAGTTTAGTCAAGTTACTCCAGCATTGATGTAACATAATACCCAAAAACCCTGGTAACCTAAATATTTTAGTTAGTTGTAATACATAGTGTTTTTTTGCGCATCAATCGACTTAATCCAATAACACTTGTTATTTTTTGAAAATCATGCCCCTTTGGAATAAATCTTGAACAGTTTGTGTTAAAAGCTGCATTATAAACATCGTGATACATGTTTCATCTAATGTGAACTTCTCCATAGAGTTAAGAAGAAGATGGATATGCTTGGCGAAAAAAATTTAAGCCGTCAGAAAGTCGCCAAGTAACAAAAGTAAGCCCAAATAAACAGCTCATTTACGATAGTTCAATGTAAAACGAATATTTTTATCTAAAAATGGGTGATCAAAAGTAAAAAACAAGTAGGTTTGTAACAGAATCTGTCACTTAACCCGCTTCCACACGACAGTTGTGTTTAACAGGTAAAAAGGCGCCAAACACAGCATTAATTCTATATTAAACATTTACATGCTAAATTTAGCTAGTTCCATTTATTTTATTTCGAAAATTCAATAATCATTACTTATCGTTAGCAAAAATTAATTTATATTTCAAAGAATAAATATGTAATATTCCTCGCTTTTAAATAGAATGAAAATATTTCATATTAACATACAAAGAAACTCGTAGTGAAATATATTTGACGTCATTTCAAACTGATCGATGTCGCAAAAACAAATTTATTTTAATTTATTGCCTAAAAGAATTAAAGTTTCTCGAGCGATTGTTGCGAATGGCAATGGTGATTTAATTCTAATAAAAATGGCTTCCTATGTTTTTTAAATGAGCATTAAATTTTGCCGTTTTTTAAATAATTGAAGTACTTCGAATTCGAATTCTTTTCTGAAATTTTCAATGTATTTCTAATTTCGATGCGCTGAATTTTTTGACGTATCACATTTGTCTGTAGAATTTGTAGTTTGGGCTATGAAAGTGGGTGACGGACAGACAGACAGACGGACTGAACGATTATAATACCTTCCACTTTTAACGTTATAAACGTAGTGTGGAAGCTAAAAATGGCCGTTTGCGTAGTTGCAGGTTGTAGCACGAGATCCTAATTTATACACAAGATAGAGTATTTCCCTCTACAGGTAAGAAAAATTTGCTGTAATTATAGTTTTATTTTGGCCCGTCCGTGGCCGAGTGGTTAGGGCATCAGCCTAGAGATTCAACCTTCTCAGGAGTGCGGGGGTTCGAATCCCACCTACTGCCAGTCATCCTATAAATCGGATCTGTGCTGGAAATAGTATAAAAAAATCCTCATCACGGATGGGCCCGAGTACACAGGGACAGACGTGCTCGTTAAATCTGTGGAGTCCAAAGTCCCGACGGCGTTAGCGTACGATTTCGCTCGAAGTTCCGTTGGGTGCCCACTCAGGTGTCGACCTCGTCACTTGACCAGGGTTCTAAATTACGAGGCGTTATTGGCTGTGTTAAAGCTCCTGAAGGAGGCTAAAAATAGGCAGCCGGAAACGATTACCTTACCATACCTATAGTTTTATTTGAGAGTCAAAAAGTCGATCCAATAAGCCTATGCAAACTCTACTTTTGAATTGCGCCAAATTATTCGCCAAGAGCGTTTGTTTAGGCTTACTACAAAGCGATTAATGGCTTCACTTAGCAAACCCGTTTTTATATTGTTTTTTTCCCGGCAACATCTCCATCTTCTTAAAAACTCTCTATGAGCTCCTCCTATTTTTAACATATGTTTATTATAGCATGCAACACCACTTGTGACTCATGCAATAATTTGTTTTATATCAGCAAAATGTTACGCCCGATGCCGCGTCTAACCTTTTCAAACATAACTTTAACTAAGATTTGAAGAGCTTAGTGGAAGACAGTGCTAAGTGGCATTATTTCATTTTTTTTTATTTTTGTGTGAGTCAATGGACATATTACTTCTTTAACGATAACAAGTTTCCCCTTTTTCATAATTTTTAAGTTTAGTATATTTTTTACGCTTTACAAGTTCCGTTTTCAACAGATCTGAGTGCAAACGAAAAACTTTAAAGTTCATTTTCTCGTTTTCACCTTTTTGTCACTTAGCACGTTCTTCCACTAAGCTCCTCATTTCTCTATATAAATTTTTGCGTGTCAAAGATACAAGCTTCACTTACACAAAAAAAAAGACATTCTTTCTATAACATCTTTATTTTCACAAATGCAGGTGGAATTTAAACATACATTGTTACATATAATAAGTGTTGTTTTATTCTCAGTTACAAGATACACTTCGTTGCATGGTGTGTAACTACATCGTTGAATCGGAGGCCGTGAGAGTTGTAGGCTCTTGAATAATACGACTTGGGAAAATATTGTGAACAAGCAACGAGTAGAGGGGTTTCAATCTATGAAGTGTTCTTGAATTTTGAATATATACCACAATGCTTAACTATATATCTACATGGTGAGTTGGTAATAATGGTTTCGGTGTATACAGCGTGTAAATAAAGAGGCAGGGAACACGTTTATGTAGGAAAACTGCTTTTTCAAAACTAATTTGCTTACATCAAAATGTTGTTTTTGAAATCGTTGAGCATCTGTTTTGTACCTTGTTTTAGTCGATTGAGTTTTAAAAGTTTCTTTTTGCTCATAGTAATCCATTTGTTAATACTGACAAGAAAAAGCCAACATGTATCCAAACTATTTTAAATATTCACTCAATGCTGAACGACAAGTTTAAGTAATTTTAATCATGGATTTGTGAAAAGTAAAGACAATGCATTAGATTTAAAATGGTTAGCACTACACTCAATGATAATATTGTGCGTAATGATGGCTAAGCTGGCCATTGCCTAGAACTTAACGTGGCTATTGAGTCACCAAGGACACGCACAATTCTTGGGATCTTTATAGAGAGGATAGCAGTAAACGTGTATGACACCTGAATGGCTAAATACTATGATTCTTTCTAGCAATTTTCTTGGCATAGTTATGTTTCTGCAATAGTTTAAAAGTTCAAAATTTTATGCAATTATACATTGAAATTAAATTATAATTTTAAAAAAAAGGTCACTAACTATTTATTTTATATTGATTTGTCTCTTTTCAAAATATTCTATCCGGGTATTATTGGAACATTCCTTTTCTCCTGAATCATTAGTCATAATATGGGCTCGCTCTAGTGTAAAGTTAGTCTTTACAAACTTTAAAAATTAAGAGTTTATGCAAAGTAAGTCTTTTTTAAAGCAGGTTTTCTACACAAGAGTGATCCCTACGTATGAAATTCTTTAATTGTTTTTTGTAAAATCTAAATAAAGTGACATAGGAGTCACTTTCCATGAGCACTATATTCAAGCTCTTAATGAAAGGAAGTGAACCAAAGTCTAAATGGCTCGTTTACAAATTTGATACAAATGTATATTTTTTTCAAAATAATAAAGCACCAAGCTCATGAATAGATTTTGCTTCCCGAAGACTATTTACCGCTATAAACATGATTGTATTGAAATATTAACCACTGAAAATATAAAGATCACAGAGATAATGAAAAAATCCCCACAAAATGTCAGTACATATACTAAAATTCATTTGAATAATGTGAGCTTAAAATATTAATCCTTAAAAATTAAGCACTCAAAAATATATCGGCTTCAAATAATAGTTTAAAGTCTAACGGCTCTCATAGCTTATCTAATTAGACAATGAAACATTCAACAGTCAAGTGGGAATTGATACAATTAAGTGACAAAAGTTGCAATTACATTTATCAGTATGGCTTGGAACTGGACAACATTGAAATAGTTTCTTTTATTCCACATTATTATAGTAGGTACTCCAAAAACACTGAATACTTCAATGACAATTTCTAAATCAGTTATTAACTAATTTTTTTATAATATTTAATTTAGAACTAACTTTAGTGGTTCTATGAAACATTCATTTGCGGTACAGAATTTGATGTAGTTGCCAATACTCTACCTGCAACATTTTTTTGTTAACAAGTATTTTTGTTAATAATTAAAAGTATTTGTACAGTTAATTTTAAATCACTAACAGATAATTGAAATTCAGATTTTGTTTCACTTTACTAAAATTGTTGTGTTCCCACTGCTACGTATCATGTAGAAAATAAACTTATTTTTTTAAAAATAATTTTTAAACAAACTCTGACAATTTAAAATGGGCTAATGATTATACTATTTATTACATATTGTGTAGAAATTTATTGTTTTCTTATTTATCTAATTTATATAAATTTGAATTCTTTAACTTTTCAAAGATGTTACTTCTTTTATATTCTTATTACTTCAAATGTTTCCCATACTACATATATAAACATTAATTTATTTATTTACAAGTATTTATTTCTTAGTATTTAGGGGTTATAAATTATGTAGCATATATATATTTATTAAAAAATTCTCTCACAAATTTATTGAATGTCTTTCATAGTTTCTCTACCTTAAACTGTAGAAAAAATAATAAATTATATCTTATACATCTTTAAATGGAAGTCGCAAGACTTAAAAGATTATTCATAAATAAAAATTTGCGTGTGTAAGTATTTTAATGGATTTTTACAAATTTTTACCTAATAACATTGGTTTTGAATTGTAAAATTCAAGTGTAAAGGTCAACAGAATGATAAAAAATGTAGAAAATGTTTGCTATTATATTTTTAGAAAATTTATATTTATCAAAGTAAATGAGTTTATCACAACTAAAAAATCATATTTGGAAATATTGTAATACTTATTACATATTTTGAAAGGTGTATTTTCAAAAACCTGCTTACAAAATATACATTTTCTTCAATCTAAAGTTGATTGTTGTCTCTTTTTTTATATCTTTGAGCAAGTTTATAAACTTTTTAATTCTGTTTTCTTAGAATTTCATAATATTTATCCCAAATACTGAAACTTCAATAATAAATCAAATATTAAGTATGTATCGGAATCCAAAAATATGCATAGAAGTTTTATCAATGTCAAATATTTTGACAGACACGACATCTATTAGAAGTTAGAACATAGATTCAAAGCAATATTTATAAAGAATATCCAGATGAAGAAATGCAATATTATGTCAATTCATTAAAGAAAGCCATGCATTTGCACATAGATAAATAGTTTTAATACATTCAGCTTATTTGACAAGAAGATTTTTTTTTGACTTACAAATTTGTTTGGTCACTTTTGAGTAATAAATAAAAAAGGATTTTTCAAAGTTTTAATGATATGTATGTTTCACAATTTAAACTAAACTGAAGTATAAAAATAGTCTCTAATGTGTGCACAAAAACATGTTAAAAATAATTTTAATGGCATAATTTTTAGAAAACTTTTTTTATGATAAATAATTTTTACAAAATGTTTCAGTTACCTGATTTAATGCTGTTTAGAAAGATAAATTACTTTCTGCTTTATGAAAATTTTTGTTTAACAACAGCTCGTTTTAGGTTATTTTTTTCAATATAAAAATTAAAATTTATCTTTTTAAGATTATTAAAAGATAATAGGAAATATTAAAATATAACAATTTATGTCTATATTTTAACTATGGTGTTTAACTACTTTCAATCAAAATATTTTTCATAAGAATGTATATTTATGTGGGAAATTTTTACGTGCATGAAAACTCGGGATATTTTAGAAACTGTAAATTTCACTTTACAAAAGAGCTAAATAAAAAAAATAATATCGGAAGTTTTTTTGAAAATTGTCACAGAAAGTTGGTCACGACAAAAAAAAATTGAGATTAACACCCTACCATAGTTACGCCACCTTTGAGGGATCTCAGTAGTTAAAATGCAAATAGATAATAGGAAAAGACGTTTTGTAAATATATTTTGTATTCCTCTTATTTTTTAGCGATACTATTATTTTTTTACAGTTTCTGAGAAATCCAAAGCTTTATGGATGTAAAAATAATTTTGGACGTGAGTGTACTCATGTATTTTAATAGTTTTAATTTTAAAAATAATTTTGTATACGAATTATGTAAATTATATTGTATTTCAACTCCAAATAGTGCACAAGGTATCAAAGGGTCCAGTACCTCCATTATTAATAAATATAAACTTTTCTATTAAATTGGCATATGTATTAAAACTTTTTTTAAAAATACGTTTAAATCATTACTTTAATCCATACACATTTTGTTTTTGAAAATAATTATGCAAGAAAAGTATTTACTTTTAAAATCTTGAAAATGTCAAAATTTTAAAATATTTTTTTGTTTGTTAAAAATGCATTATTTTTAAAAAAAATTTATTGTAGACAAATTCCTAGCATAAAAGTTCACCGTTAAAATATTTTAGCCTTTCTTATTATAAAAACTAGTCTATTATTTATTCTGTCAAAAACTTGCAAACATTTCTTATAATTGTATATAATTTATTTTTAGTTTATTTAATAAAAATAAGTTTAAACATAACAATTTATCTGAAAACTTTAAAATTTGGAAATATGTAATGAGCAAATTTCTAAGAGTAGTTGAAATGTGTTGTAGTATAATTCAGGAATTGCAATTTTTTTGGAAGTACAAAATTGTGTAGGATTTAAATGTGTGTTCTGGGGCACTGAACTCCTTTAAAGTTTGTAATGTATAAAATAGTACACAAAACTATATTTTTATAAATGTTTGAACTTAATCAACAACACTTTTTTACGAAACATTTCATTTTAAATTCCTTTCAATTCTTTCGTAAATTGTATTTATCGTAAAGCGTATTCGTAAAATATTAAAATATAATATTGTCACATTTTCTTTCTTATGTTTGGCGATTTTATATTCAAACGTTTATTACTATACCTTTATTTAGCGCTGCCAGAGAAGTTAATGAAATACTTTGGCATATTTTTTTATGAGTATAATAAATTTTTTTATATCAAGAAAAGTTAAAATAATTATTTATATTTCACAAAAATAATATATTGATTTGTATAAATTTGTGTATTAACTTTACCGCTGAAAATCAAAATTATTACACTGTTAAAATTTAGGGACTACTACGTATTAAAATTTTCTTTTCTGTACAATATATTTAACATGCCAGATAAATTTGAATACAGAATTAACGTAATTTTTCATTATAATTCGGAAAAATTATCTCGTCATTACAATTAAGAGTTATACAATTTCAAAAAAAAAATGACAAGACTTTTAAATTTAACATTACTTTTTCTTTAATGACGAATTTATGCTTAATAAAGTTTAATATTCGAAGAACAATTTAGAATTTATACCATTGGAATTCTGTGTATATTTTAAGAGGTACTTAGCATATGGTTCAATAAATTTTTTGCAGTCAAATTAATAAAATTAAAGGTAATAATTTTTAGTTGATATTATACGTTTTAATTGTAGAACAGTTCATTAGTATTTGGATATATTAACTTTAAGTCATGTCTGAAAAATGATATTTTTGGATATTTTTATTATTTATGAAGTGTATCTTACTAACACAGTGATACAACACAGAGCACACGTTTGACTTTCCATATTAGAGAACATATGATTATAATTGTTTATAGTTTCAACCATCAAATATGGAACACGTTTGTTTATCAACTGATATATTAAATATGAATAAATCAAATTTAAAAATATGCAGTTAAAATATTCATTTTATATTCTTATGTGTAACGTTAATTATTTTAACTTCTTAAACTAATTAAATTAACTTCCTAACTTCTGAAATTAATTATTTTAACTTCGTCCTTAATATTATCGAATGCTACTAATTTAAATCATGAAATTTTTTTGACGGCAATGAAAGTTTAAATTGGAAAATTAAAGATACATGGAGTAAACATGTGGCGTACTAAATATGTTTTCATTGATCACAATTGCGATCTGATCACTATAAAGATAATACCTAAGATGTGACTAGAATATATTATTCAATTTTTTGACATCTTTATCCTATATCAAACAAATCAAACCAGTATTTTGCATTAAATAGATTAATAAAGTAAAGAAAATTCTAAATTAATTAACGTACAATAAATCTAAATAAAAAATTCCAGAAATTACTGGAAAAAATTTAAGTACTGAAATTAAACTACTTGAAATTACTGGAAATATGTACCTTAGTAAAAAAAACAGATGTCTTATGTTATATAATTTCACATCGACATTGTTCAACAAAAGTAAACTGACAAAATTAGTGCAACGTTACACCAGCTTAATAGAAAAACACTAATTTAAATTTATGGCGTAATGTTAAACAAATAAGACGTATACAGAGTTACAGTTTTGATGGTTGGCATAAAACAAAAACGCAAACAGAATTCCTTTGGTATCTTCCAATATTTTTGAATCACGAGACAAATTTTGAGGAAAAACAATCTTATTCCAAAGTCGGAACTTATTCAGACTACACCTGCAAAATCAGAGGAAAGAAAACCCTGGGCACATGATTCGTTACAGCCCTTTACTGAATGACACATTTGCTTTCGATGGTAGAACGAAGCTCACCGAGCTGGGCCTCGAAGTTATTCCTCCAACCTATACACAAAAAAACACTATAAGATATGTATATATACGTCAAAGTATAAAAATATGGAATAGAGTCCACCCGTCCGGGTTAAAGCTTTAAATCTTTTCTATCTATTTCAGTATAAACTGGGGAGATTTTCCTCCTTAGAAAAAATAATACCAAGAAAGACCTTATGAAGGATAAAAGTGGGATTCTTATTTTATGGAGAATCACAGAACATATAGAGAGTATTGCTTTTGTTATTGATTTCATGGTAGAGATTGTTACAGGGAAAGTAGTAATGGAAGTTCTTCTAATATGCGATGTGTACAATTTCAGTAAAGTAAAATAATTTATGTTATTTTCCTTTTCTATGCCGAAAAGTTTTCAATAGCTTTTATTGAAAAGCATTTGAAAGTTTAATATTGCCATCATAAGCAGATATTTTAACTTGGATTTTTTTTTATTCAAAAGGGTAACATGAAAAATTTAAAGACTAACTAGAAAAATAAGTTTTGCAACATTTCGAACGTCCACAGCTAATTTTAAATATATTACCGTAACTAAAAATATACAGCAAAAATTATTTTATTTTTACTAATTTAGTTATCACTACAAATTTTGTGTAACACGACACTAAGTTTATGGAGTAACGTTATAAAAATTGGAAGTTTACTCCTTAAAACTGGACGCAGCAAGTGGATTTAATCTTATAAAAAGTTTAAGTTTATAGATGTGATGAGGCGGTACAGATCTTACTACGAGATTACATTATAATGTCAATCATCTATTAAAACTTAAAAATATAGCTGTGGAGTAATGTTACATAACATATTTTTACAGCGCAACGGTTGCACCACTTTTGAGTTGAATCCTGAGTTTTCCCGTGAGGATGGATTTCTCATCCAACGGACCGCTGCTTTATTTGATTTGAAAAATCGTTATTTTGTGTCTTCTCCTTAAACTGTTTACAGTAAATTGCATTTGATTACTCACGGGTAAAATCATCCAGATCTTCAGCTTCAATCTCAGCTGGGGTTTTCTTCTTACGGTTTAAGTTACTTCCCTCCGGAAGAGGTTCCTCCTCTTCCTCTTCTTCCTTCTTTTTGATGCCATACTAGAAGATATAGAAACAATTTTGCTTTCATGAAAGGATAGAGGCACTAGAAAACGTCTCTAATTTAGGAGACAGAGTCGGGACAACTTTGGTGGAATATTTAAATATTACTACCTTCCGAACGGCCCAGAAATTGGCAAATATGTATTGTTTAAACTGAATAAATTTTAATATTAAACTTAGTTCAAATAACTTATTTGTTTAAAATTTTTTGAATAAGTTTTATTTTTGAAGATATTATCGTAAAATCATTTCCAAATAAAAAAAATTTACATTTTGAATAAAAAATTATTTATAAAATTTTGAAATGAAAGGTTAAAACTTTTATCAGAAAGTCTGACGCACAAAATACGGAAAAAGCTAGGTTTAACGATCGGGAGGTTAAAAGATTTCATTTGTTATCGTTTTCTTTTGTATCGCGCCAACCCGAATTCGATTTTGTTAAAAAAAATTGATATGTAATCATGCCTCCTAAAACCTAATAAATTCTCTAATAAATTATTGGGTTCCCAGCAAAAGGAAAGACCATACAACTAGTTAAATAAACGGCGAAAAACGTGTGGTGGGCGATTTTGATGATATCAATTGCTGAAATATGACCTGTACTGACCTTATCTCGGATGGTCTGTCGCATCTTTTCCCGCTCCTCCTCCATCTTCTTATGTTTCTCCTTCCGACGCTCCTCCGCCTCCCGTAGAGCCTCCAGGCGCTCTTGTTCGAGCTCAGCCGCAGCCTCACGATCTTCCGGAGCCTCAGCCTCTCCTCCTCCTCCCATCTGGCCTGCAATGAGAAAAAGTTCAACCCATTAGGCAATGAATTCAGATTTAATTTGAACTCTTTGAGGGGTACAGACGTATAAACCCGTCACCTGAGTGTCAGGTTTCCCAGCAACTCACAGACTTTTTAAAAAAAATAAATTATAAATTTTATTGTTTTACTAAATTTAAAAAATTTTAACTGTGGAGAAATTATTTGTTATTATATACTACAGAAATACAATTTTGAAAAAATAAAGGAAATTAAATTTCCATTGAAAATTTAAAGTTTAATCGTTTAAAGTTAATTTTTACTTTCGTTTTTCCTCCCTTCTAATAATAACTGAATTACACTGACCAACAACGAAATTTTGTTGAATAAATATGATTTACATTTTAGTCTTTAATGTTCTGAAACTGAATACTAGATTAATAATATCCTCACTACCATCTATTTTCCCTTAAGCTAACACTGAAAAGTAAAACAACGGTCTTTTAAATAGGACTTATAAGTACCTTCAGAGTATAACGATTTGGCGCAGGCAACTAAAGTTAAACTTTTCTGAAGAATTTACTTTACCTTTGTAGACTTTAATGTGCTAAATTCGTACAATTGAATAAAAAAGTTCCACCTTGCCCCAATTTTCTCCAAATGAACAATGAGAAGTAAAACAGTGGCCTTATAAGTGATACTTAAAAGTACCGTCAGTAGAAAAAGGGTGAATCACATGTTGAAATTCAGTTGGGTTGAGTTGAGTTTAATTATCGTCGCACTGGAGCTACACGAGGACTATTGACCATGCAATGCAAGCGCCTCACCGACTAAGCTCTCCAACTCCCAAATTCAGTTCTTAACTCACTATTACCCACCTTTTATTTATTAAACTATAGGATTAATGTTTTTTTCTAATTTTGTTGCTAACTAACTTTTATTTTTTTTTGTTTCTTACGCCTACAAAATTACTTATATATACGAATTGGAGGGTTGAAGTATAAAAATTATCAATCACATATTCTTGTTTTTCAAAATTTAATTGAAAATGGTACTCTAGTATATTGTATAAAATAAGTGCTTGGAAAAATAAAAGCACGAATTTCGCCCCAATAACACAGTAAACAACACAAAACGTAAATGAAAACATCACAAACCCAAACGTAAACATCGCAAAGTAAATATTAGAAGTCACTTGGGTAAAACGCCCTACCATCTTGTTTCATTTAATTGACTTCATTTGTTATTAGGATGATCCAGGAACATTAGCCTCACTATTAGGTTAAACTAGTTCATCAGAGCATAGGAGAAACATTGTATAAAATGAACTGAAGCAATAATAAATGTTTTACATATCATTCATAAACGAAGCTCTTTTATCATTAGTAATTTCGATATTGATTTTTCACAATGTGGTACAGCTGGGGAAAAAAACCGATCCACCCTTCGTTTTTCGGCTGCTATTGGTCAAGGAATTTTGTGAAAGGTGTCATTTTTCAGGAAATAGCGTAAGGAATTGGGAACTGGCAACCAAAACTGTATAAGGGGTCGTCTACATATTAAATTGAGTACCAAATTTGAAACTTCCAATGGCAACACCCAATTTTTTTAATATAAAAATGTTTATCATTTTCAAAATACTCCAGATCCAAAAGAAAATTTATTAATTTGCTTTATTTGTTGAGATATAAGCATTCAAAGTTGAACGCCCATAATGTTAAAAAAGTTTCACAAACTTTTATTCATACCTCCACAAATAAAATGAATTAAACCAATTTTTTTTTCATTATATACTTCTTAATCTTCCAAAAACAAATCACACAAGTTTTTTCATCAATTTTTCATTTTTATTATTTTTTTTATTTAAATTTAAATAAGAAAAAATAAAACATGAATAGCAACCCCAAATTTTTGTTACATAAATCGATAAAGTAGATCAAGTAGAACCAAAATCCCGAATTTTTTAATTCAACAACAATTACTTGCCGAGTTATTGTAAAAATACTGAAAAAAAAAATACGAATTTTAGGGACCGTGTAAAAAATTACTTAGCAAATTGGATACTAACTTGCATTATCGTTTGGTGGTTGAAAAGCGGTTTTGGTAAATATTTATTCAAATTATTGATGTCTGTCAAATGTCTAAAAATCTTTTCTTGTATCAAGTGCATACAATGTATTTTGTTTGTATAATTAACATTAAATTATATCGATTACTATGTTTTTAAATGTATGTTATTTCCAATACAATTTCAAAAAGTGTGTTTTAGATTAAAAATTAAATACCCTAAAATATTATTGGAATTCGGTGTTTAGTATATTTCTTTGTTACCACATTGATTATTTAAAATAATTAGTGCCCACTGCCTTAGTTAAAAATAATTGCCAAATCATTCTGCGTAATTTTATTTTGCTTTCCTTAAATATCGTGTTAAGATCGTAACTCTCGTTTTGTAATATGTGGTTTATATTACCGATAAAGTGAGCCGAGGTTCCGGACACAATCCCGAAAGCCAAAATACCGACAAGCCAGAATCTCGAACGCCGAAATCCCGAAAGGCCATAATCCCGAATGGGTCGAAATCCCGAAAAAATAGATTTTTGTCCATTTCTCGATTAAAAAAATATATATATTAGGGATTACTTATTTATTTACTTATTTAGTTATTATTAGTTACTTATTTAGTCAGTCAGTCAGTCCGTTAGTTAGTCAGTCAGTCGGTTAGTTAGTAGGTCGGTTAGTTACAGTCCGTTAGTTAGTCAGTCGGTCAGTTAGTCAGTCAGTCAGTCAGTTAGTCAGTTAGTCAGTTAGTCAGTTAGTTAGTTAGTTAGTTAGTCAGTAAGTTAGTAAGTAAGTTAGTTAGTCAGTCAGTTAGTCAGTGATTCAGTCAGTTCACTGACTAACTAATTGACAGTAAGCTAGACTAAGTTAGTCAGTCTGGACTAACTAACGAAGTGACTGACTAACTAACTGACTATTGACTAACTAACTGACTATTGACTAACTAACTGACTGACTAACTAACTCACTGACTAACTGACTGTCTAACTAACAGACTGACTGACTAACTAACTTACTGACTGACTAGCTAACGGACTGACTAACTAACTGACTGACTAACTACAGACTATACTGACTGACTACTAACTACTGACTGACTAACTAGACTGACTAACTAACTAACTGACTGACTAACTAAGTGACTAACTAACTGATTAAATAACTAACTGACTAAATAAACTAATAAATAAATTATCTAAATATATAAAAAAAAATATCTCTATATTAAAAAAATCTCTATATTAAAAAAAAAACGAGAAATGGACAAAAATCTATTTTCGGGATTTCGACCCATTCGGGATTTTGACTCATTCGGGATTTCGGCTTGTCGGGATTTGGCTTGTCGGGTTTTGGCTTGTCGGGATTTTGGCTTGTCGGAATTCTGGCTGTTATGTTGGCTGTTATGTCTGCTGCGGATATGTCCCAGACCCAGTGCGCCGAATTTTAAACAAACTTTTTGTAGCAATATGAATGAAACAAAAATTTGCATAAAATGTAAAACATAAATGTAATAATCATGTTTGTCTATCTGATTGTAACTAATCGTATTTGAAAATCTGTTCGTTATAAATAATCGTATGTGTGACTTAATTCAAATTTAAAACTTTTTCTCGTCTACCCTATTTCTGAATTTTAAAATCTAAAATTTAAAAAAAAGGTAAAAACATAAAAAAAAAATCATAATATTAGTGAAGAAGGTTTAATTCTAGCATCCTTTGGCGAGATTATGGTAACCCTTTTTTTAGCTTGTCGTTTCGAAAAGACACCCTAAATATTAACTTTTTCAATTTGGAGATTTCCCCCTAATCGCGTTCAAAATTAATGCTTTAATATCTCGGCAAATAATGCAAAACAAATAATTCTTTTTTATACATGGGGTATTTTGAAGGTGCTGAACATTTTTATGTAAAAAAATTGGGTGTTGCCATTGGAATTTTCAAAGTTGGTACTC
Organism: Oedothorax gibbosus; assembly: GCA_019343175.1. Classification (NCBI taxonomy): domain Eukaryota; kingdom Metazoa; phylum Arthropoda; class Arachnida; order Araneae; family Linyphiidae; genus Oedothorax; species Oedothorax gibbosus. The sequence continues at coordinate 1,617,487 of JAFNEN010000097.1, forward strand.
ATTTTAATATGTAGACGACCCCTTATACAATTTTGGTTGCCAGTTCTTAATTCCTTAAGCTATTTCCTGAAAAATGACACCTTTCACAAAATTCCTTGACCAATAGCAGCCGAAAAACGAAGGGTGGATCGTTTTTTTTCCCCAGCTGTACTATCATCTCTACCACGTTGAGTAATAATTAAAATTAGTTCATCTAATAGGTGGTATAACTTATACAAAATTAACCATCTTTTGAACTTCACATTTATTTTTTTAAGAGACTGCGATTTCTGTGGATGCCTTTTTTTCAACTTTATTACTTTTCATTTTTAGGAATATTCATGTTCCTTAGAGTTAAGTTTAAGAGATATTCTGAACTACTTTTTTTTGTTAATACATTATGAATATTTTTTAGAATAGTCTTAATGCAAAGTGAATCTTATAAACTGACGTGTAAGCCAATTTAGTTTTTACTTTTCAAAAATCAAATTTTTCTCAAAAGCCGGTAGCCAGTTTGATCTATATTGAATAATGACTAAAAATGTTTTTTTTTAAACTTCTACACACTCGAATGCATGCTTTTACCTACTCCCCCATAACAACAAGTAAATAGTTTAAACATCACTAATAGCCCTCTTGTAGCTCTAGTGCGACGATAATTCAAACTAACATAACTACTCATACTACTACTATTACATATACATTCCGGCTTGTGTGCTCGATCAGAGACCCGCTTATGAAGCCTTCGTCAAGTAAGACAGACACAGAAAGAATTTTTACTGTCACAGAGAAAGGAATATACACCCAGGGCGAAGGCGGGAATCGAACCCGCACCCGTTATAGCGCGCAGACTGCTAGCGTAATGGTCCAAACCACTCGGCCATCCGGGCCCCAAACTAACATAACCAAACCTCCCTCATAAAAATCGAGCCTAGATTTGCTCTTTATTGAGCCTGGCCCAATATCGAAGCTAACAGGTGTACTACGAGTGAGCAACTACCTGTAAATCAATGTACCACCCCTTCCCATCGCGTAACATGTGTTTGATCCAAGTCTTTCTGGTTACACATATTCTTACATTAGCTTCCCCTTTTCCGAAGGATCAATAACTTCCAAGCACTCCCGCTATTGTTATTGTTAGCCCCTACAATGCGAAAATAGCGTGTAAAGAATACGTTTTTCACAGAACACGGTGCGGTTGTGTTTCTAAATCGACTCTTATGTGACATCTGGTACACGGCAACACAAAACCATGAATATATATGTACTACAACCAACCAACCGACACTAACCATTGATCATCTTTGTGTTACAATTCTCTGGGCAGATTTATAGTCTTAGTGTTGTATTAAAAAATTTTCTGCATAATTAACCATAAGAGTTGAAAAATAAAACTATTCATGTGAGATGAATACATTTACATATGTATAATTATATTTTTGGGGTTGGTGATTTTGCAACTTTACTCAGTGATTGAGATATCATTTATGATTATTTGCTCTGTGTTGATTAAATGAAAGTGGTGTTTTCACATCTAATGTAATCAATTACCGAATTTAATATTTATAGAATATAATCACCTGCAAAAAGTCTAGAAGTTTAAATGATTAAGCAATAAGAAATATGGTTTGAATAATATATATAACTTTTTAACTTGAATAGAATTTTTAGTTTATGAATATGTGTTAAGACGTTCATATGTTTTTGCTTTTGTAACTATGTAAACGAGACGATTTTTATTAACTTCTCGATTGTTTTACAAGTTTATAATTCTACGAAAACAGATGAAATATATTTCATTTTAATTAGCTGATAATCTTCAGAAAATTAATAATTTAAACCGTAGTACAAGAAAATGAAAATTTTTAAAATGTGTTTTGACTTTAGTGACAGTATGCTCGTTTTTTTCTTTATATGTTATGAGGCATTCTTAATGATATTTCTAATATAGGAAAATCAATGTATTTTCTAAAATTATCCCCATAAACTTAAGTTTTTCTATGAACTGGTATAAACGAACTATTGCGACTGGAAAATCTTCTCTAATGAAAATCAATTGAAATTAAGTTTTGAAACTTACATGGTTTCTTCGTAATCGTTAAGTTCCTTTCAAATTATACCTCCATTGTAAGCACAAAATTTTCTTCTTCGTTAATTTTTTTTTGATTTGGTTCAGTTGAATAAGAAATAAATGATGCCTTTATATGAAAACTTTTTGGTTCAATAAAGGATACCCTTTAAATGTTTTCAGAGAAATTACCGTCAAAACTAATTCTAAATATACGGAAATTCCTTGTAAATATAAAAGAATTCTTTTATGCGGAAAGGTCTCTTTTAAATTCCGCAAATTCGTTTTTGACAAAAGCTTAAAGTGAGCTAATGTATTTTTAAATAAACATAAATTATCCTTTTTTATAGCACTTATATAAAATTATTAAATAATGATATAATTTTCAAATAAATATTATTCTTTGTATAATTAGTCTTTGCCCTTAATTAACGGGCAATGAACGAAATGTATTAGACAAAAACAAGTGAAACATATATTAAACTTAAATAATTATAAATTTTTATCAAACATTCTATTTAGATTTATTATCAAATATTAATAGGGGATAAAAGTCAAACAGAAGTTATGAGTTAATACAACACAATTATCTTTTGTAATTTAGTCTTCTAAGCAAAACATAAAAAGGCTCACAAATATTTTTAAACACACATTTTAAACGAAAGATCTTTTTTTTTTTTTACGAAACTAAAATCTTGTAAAAGGCCAAACGACCACCGTTGGGTTTAGAATAAATATAAAGCTTTCCTACGTAGGAAAATAGACTTAACAAAATACAGCAAAAATAGCTTATATTAGGATTATGAATAAATAAAGAGAAACATTATATCGCCGGCCGCTATTTTGTGAATGTTTTATAAATGAACCCTTTCAGCTGACGATACAACATACGGAAAAGAAGAGAGAAAACGCCCGGACTGTCCACAAATCAAAAGCCATGAAAGGCTGATAGAGACTCAGAAAATGTTTCTTTCTGAAATATATTACCCGAACTTATTGAAATATATTGCCAAAACGTACCTCTAATAAATACGAAAGGGTTATTCAGCTCACGCATAATTTAAAAGTTTGTATCTTTTTTTTGGGGGGGGAGGGAATGATCTCTCTTTTTATGACTTGTAGTTGGGAGAAAAAGTACTCAAGGAATTTTCTAAGGATGTCGTCTTTAGTTAATAGATATCAATGGCTCGTGGAATATGATAGTGAACTAGTGCAATGTAAACGAACCTAGTCAATTTGTAGTTGAATCTTTTTTCTTTACATAGCGGATAAAATTGCGAATTGCTGATCGTCGTGATTAGTTGTTTATGCCAATTTTTGAACAGGGAAGGTAAGGTAAGGTAAGGTAATCGCTTCCGGCTGCCTATTTCTAGCCTCCTTTAGGAGCTTTAACACAGCCAATAACGCCTCGTATTTTAGAACCCTGGTCAAGTGACGAGGTCGACACCTGAGCGGGCACCCAACGGAACTTCGAGCGACATCGTACGCTAACACCGTCGGGACTTTGGACTCCACAGATTTAACGAGCACGTCTGTCCCTGTGTACTCGGACCCATCATGGATTTTATACTATTTCCAGCACAGACTCGATTTTAGGATGACTGGCAGTAAGTGGGATTCAACCCCCGCATTGAGAAGGCTGAACCCTAGGCTGATGCCTTAACCACATCGTTGCCACGGAAGGTGCCATTTTTGAACAGAAAAACCATAATCTAAAATCTGCTTGATCATTAAGTTTTAACGGGTACTGAGAAATTGGTGGAAAAAGTTTGCACTAGGGCTATACTTGATTAACTACTGGTAGCTCGGGTGTATGTCACGCCATGGAGTTGTAAACTAAAACTTCAACGAGTCTATTTTTTAAAGAACAATATCCATAACAATGTAACAGAATCTTAAGGTTTAGACAGTTTAAACCTACTTTATTTTAGTTCAATAGTGTGTATTTCAAATTTAATTGCTAAAATGGGGATGCTGTTTTTGTGTTTTGTTGGTCAATGCGGTTGAGATCTAAAGCTTTGTATTCGAATAGTTAAAATCGTAAGATTAGCTAAGCATTGAACACCAACTTTGGTTCAGAGCCAATAAAATTGTAATTATCAATTAAATATTTCTACAAGTAATGTTAAGTTTTTCTACATAAACGTATTTTTGAATATTGCAAACATGTTTTAAACATTACAAATTTCAATTATATAAAATTGTACTAAATAACTAAAATGCAACGTAAATTTGTGATTACATAATTACGAACTTTGCATAAAAATTAATTTGCTTTTGGTTGCTTAAACAGAGGCTTTTTGTATAAAATAATATTAAAATCATGTTTCGACAAGCTCATAGCCATACATTTTTCAGTAGTTAATGTATTTTAATTAGTGATCCTGTTATTGAAAACTTGTTTATACGATAAACAGAATCTTTCAAAGAAATTATAACCCGGTTTGATCAATTTAGTGAGGTCAGTGGCTTAGTGGTAGTGCTTTACATTACCATGCCACGGGTCCGGGGTTCGAATCTCGGATTGGACGAGGTTGACTCATAATTTCATCCCTTAAGTGGGTCGATAAAATGAGTACCAAGCATGCTGGGGAACTAAATACTGGGGGTTCCGCGTGAGGTTGACCACCTAACCGGGACATATGCCTAGCACCCCAGAGCCCTTGGTCACGTAAGCTGAAATGGGCGCAGCAGGCCCTGGCCCAATAATGGGCTGTTGCGCCGAGGAGTTTAGTTTAATCAATTTAGTAATAAAAGTACAAACCATTTAATAGACCATGAATTCTTTCATGAATATAAACAAGAAGTCAATATAATAAAACTTTAGAGGTATAAAATTCACTATTTTTTTTGTTCAAAATCTTTGTAGATCGTATCACTGTGTAACTATAGTTAAACTTTTTGTTCTTTTAAACATATGAGGAATCATAATACTTGTCTTTAAATTTTTAAATAAAAAGGCAGGCTTTAAATAAATTAATTAAAAGTAAAATAATTTGTCATTCCATACTTTCACTTAAAAAAAACAACGCTAACTGTTTTTACAGTAAAATGTATTAATTCTTATAACATTAAAACAAACATATTATGTCGCAAAATTATTTTTTTTGCGTACGTATTCTCTATCAATAAACAAAAGCTAAAGGTCAAAACTGCCTTCATAATCCTCACGTTGAATTATCTAAAAAACATAGCTTTTAATTCGTTGTTTAAAAGAAGGTCTTTTGATTATTTTGCACAGCTGCTTTTAAAAGATACGGTATTTTTTCTTTCTTATAAAATAAGTTATTCAAAGAAAAACATTTTTTGGTGTCAATATTAATACAACTTTTAAATTTGATCGCACGTGTATTTATGTACTTTGACTCTTTAAGAGAATAGTTTTAAAAAATTGATTTCTCTTTGCAGATTATTAATAGCGATACTTTTCTATCCAAAATTTGAAAAATAAGTGCGATAAGATATTTGTAAAAAAATTAATTAGCACTTATGGCTTTTTTTCTAGACGACCCTTTTAATTAATCCTGCACAAAGAACTAGTAGTTTTGTTAGGTTTTAAATAAAAAAAAAACTAAGGTCGACATTTCGTGTTGCGGGAAAAACTAATTAAAAACATTTTAATTGGATTATTTTTCACTTTTTCTTTGATAGTGTGACTAAAAATTCATTTCAGTGCACAACAATTTTATTTTCCTGAATTAGTTAACAAGCTAATGTATGTGTCGACCAATTATAAAGTGTCAAATGTTTTTTGCTGCAAATTCTCGGAATATGTATTAAAGAAATTTGGTTGTTTTGAAAATGTAATTTTCTAAATTCCTTTTAACGGTTGTATAGTTTTACTTTAAATTTTAATAATGCAATTATTGACTTTATAAAAATATACTTAGTATAATCATTTGAAAAAAGGAAATGTGTCAAGTGTAAATTTAATATAATAAAAGGAGTAAAAAAAACTCTTATAAAAATGTAGTACCGAATTAAAGTTATTTTATTTAAAAATTAAGTGGAACTTAATTTTTTAAAATTAAAACTATGGAATATAAAACCGCCATGTTTCAAACAAAAATGAATTATATTATTAAAAATGATACTTTTATTAACACGTTCATTAAAATATTTAGAAATTGAAGGCTTAATTAAAGCTAGTTTTAATGAAGTCACATTGTTTAACTAGTTAATTTAAAATCAGTTTTTTTACTTCTATCTTACTTTGAGGGTATCCCGTTCATAACTCCGATCTAAGAAATAACTCGGATAAAAAGATCTTTCTAAGCCGAATTCTATTTAAGGATTTTGTTCCTGAAAGCAGGTTTAGAAACAGGATCAGGATATATGAAGATAAATGGCAGTGGATACGAAACTCCGGAGACGTTTTATTCTCTTTTTGTTCGAAAGGAAGTTTCTGCACCTTGATCCACTATGTTGTCCCGAAGCTTCGTGAGTTTCCAAAAGGGTTTCACAGGTTTACCAAAATGTTTCCAGGAACGAATTTCGCATCTGGGGATTCTTTAAGGGGTAAGTAACACGTGGGGACTAGGATCTGAGAATTGCGAGTGCCTAAGTGATCCTAAAAACAAGGCTTTTAGCCAAGTATCAATGTTTAGATAATAATAGTAGTTTGTGATCAAGGTTTTCGTAGTAATTGCTAATGCCCATTCAAACCATAATTTTGTATGAAATTTGTGAATTGCAAATCGAGAGTAAAGCTTGTGATAAATAACTTAGATATATGGTAAATATACATTTGAAATGTATTAATAGTGTAAAAGGAAAGGGTTTTTAATAAGATAAAAAAAATCTTTTTATTTCTTTTAGCAAATTGGATTTAAGAATTTTCATACAGATGTTAAACATTAATTCTATAAACTATACTTTTACCTAAAATAAATAGAAACGATTATAAATATGCCTTTTTTTAAATAACATATTTTTATGCTCTTTCTCTTTTTTGTGTTAAAATATGATTATTTTATTTCAAATACAAAAATATAACATGTTTAAATGTAAAATTATGACCAGTACATTGTTATATGAAAATTAGTTCACCTATTATTTATGAGTCCGTATAAACGCGACCATGAGATTAAAAGACCTTTTCAACACTTATGCTAAATAAATTACTTTTATATGGTTAGATGAACTTAAAGTTAATTATGGAACATTTTAGAAATATCTTATTGGACGCATAATTGTTTAAATTGCGGGTATAAATTTCCATTCTAAATAATTAAATTGCGTTTGTGATCATAATATAAAATATATATCAATATGTTCTTAAAAAAATTCTTTATAATTTTGGTATTTTTTTCTTTTTGAGAAAACTAGTTTTTTTCTTAACTATCAAATACTAAGTACACTTTATCCGAAAATAAAATTCCCTTGTTCACTTTAACGGAAGCCTTTATATTTCTTGAACAGAGCCTTAGTATCGCGGAAAGAACGTTCAAGTTTTCAGGATCATTTTTCTTTAAATAATAATTCTCAAAAGCAATTTATAAAAGTAAAACAAATGATGGCAGCTATAAAATAAACTGTCATACAAGTTTTTTTTTAAAATTAAGAAAAAAGTATGGACATAATAGCAGATGGGTCTATGATGCTACACAATGGTTGCAGCAAATGCCCTAAGTTTATACCCTTACTTTACGTTTAGTTATATTGAGTTGTTATAAGAAATGAAATTGCGATACTATAGACTTTTTGCAATAATGTTGCAGAATTCTATGCCATCTGTTCTCGTACAAATCGTTACTTTATATTATTATGTAAAACTTAATTAGTTAGTTAAGTTATATTTTTGAAACATAATTGTTTCAAATGAGTGTTGAATTGTTTTAAAAATACCATTCTTTTACTGTTAAAAATTTCCTACTTTAAACAAAAATTTTGGCAACAGGCACATATGCCTAGTACCCCCTCCCCTCAGAGCCTTTGGTCAAGTAAGCTGAAATGGGCATGACAAGCCTTGGCCCTCTAAGGGACTGAGTTTAGTTTATTTTGTACATCTCGGGTATACTTCTAGTAGAAAACCTTTTTTTTATATCGATAAACAAGAGATGCCATAAATTAATAAACATTATTTATAAATTAATGATTTTCTCATTTTACTTGTTAATTACCACTAAATTATACAAAGAAATTTAGCAAATCTTACCCAATGTTAAGCGTGTAGTGATAACTATTAAAAATTCAACGAAAAAACCAAAATATAGTTAGAGATACACTACTCAAAACAATTAAAGGAGCGCATGTTTAAACCCTTTCAACCCAAATGATTCCATCATCGGCTTGCGATTTTTTTCCTCACTAAGTTAAGTTCGCGTTTATTTCAAATAAATTTTATCAAATTCTCCATATATTTTCTATAAGTTCATATTTTCTTTTTGTATCGTTCGATAGAAGAATAATGTATTTTGAAGTATTAAATAAAGTTTGTTTTAATTAAATGAAAATATGAAAAACATGGTATAAATATCACTCTGAAACAATTTTATTAAATAAATTGACCCTAAATTCTTTATGCTTGCATTTTTAGATGTTTAAAAATTGATTTTAACTATTTTTAAGAAACAAAATTATTGTTATAATTTATTCAAAAGTTATGATTCAAATTTTTTCCCTTAAATTTTTGATACAAATATTTAGATTTTTTCCTTTGTTTCTTCCCATTTCATTCTGGATGCATAATGAATCGATTTCACAATTTTTCAATTTTTAGAATAAAAAATAAAAAGTTGGGACTGAAAGGGTAACAAAAGTACTTAAAGTGCTCCCCTAATAGTTTTGAGTAGTGTAGTTATTTTACTTTCAAATTTATTATATCAATGTTTTCCTCTTTGGAAAAAAAAACTGTTACCAAAGTAAATTATATTTATAAAAAGCAACTGTTGAAAATAATATTTTTACTTAATTTAAATCCCTGACATGTTTTCAATTAAAATAAAAATGATGTATTTTATAAGGATTTGTCCCTATGTTTATTTTCAATGCAACGACCCCTTTAAACACTTTTTCATGTCCGCATCTTTAAAAAAAATCAGTGAAAAAACACTTTTAAGCTTTATTTTATTTCTGGTCACAATTTTCAAACTAAGAAAACTGTTTTTTCAATTGTATTGACTATGAAACTATTTGGTTTCCTGAACTCCAGATTGTTTTGCTCTCTCAAGGGTTTGCTTTCCTCTTGCATTTCCAATTGCCCATTTCCCGTACATTTGGACAAAAATACGTTTTACCAACTTTTATTCTCAAAAGTATAACGTTGTAAAAACATATAACAAATAGAGACATCAAATAGAGAAAATACCATAACATTTGTTTCAGCTAAAAATTATCGTACATGATCCTATCAATATCATTCCCTGGAACAAAATAAAATGTATAAAGTATATATTGGTGTATGACAAAACACGAAAAAAATATATAACTGTAGCCCATCTGTTACGGGTAGGAATAAGAAAAATTCTTTCTCGAATAGCTGAATTCATCAAACTTGCGAATTGTTTTTTCACAAAGTTAAACTCGAACTTATTTCAAATAATTTTTATTAAATTCTTTATAAATTTTTCGATAAAGTTATATTTTCTTTTTGTATCGTTAGATGGAAGAATCGTGTCTTTGGAAACTTAAACAATGTTTGTTGCAGTTAGATGAAAATATGAAAAACACGATAAACATAAAATTCACTCTGAAACAATTTTATTAAATAAATTGGTCCTAAATTCTCCTTGCTTACATTTGTAAATGTTTAAAAGTTTAATTTAAACTATTTTTAACAAATAAAATTCGCGACAAATAAATTTATTCCTATAATTTGTATACGAGTTATGTGATTCCAAAATATTTTTCATTAAATTTTAGTTAAAAAAATTAAGATCCCCCCTGCTTTTCACCACTTCATTCTGGATTCATAATGAGTAAATTTCTCAAATTTTAGATTTTTAGAATAAAAAATAAAAAGTTGGGATTGAAAGGGTTAAACTAAAATCTTGTTTCATAGTATCTCGAAAGTTTTATACTAAGTACTTTTCAAATAAAATAATTAAGTTAAACAAATTAAGTTATATTAAGAGCTCCAAGAAATATTGAAACAGTCTACGATCTGTAATATTTTTATTCAATTGATTAGAATACTTAAAGAGTTTCACAGTATGATCAAATATTTTCTGTACTAATAGGACGAAATGAAATGAAAGTAACTTGATTCTATGAAACTAATTTAACATAATGAAAACTAATTGGAAAAATGTTGTTTGTAGAAATAGCTCCTATTCCTAGGGAAATAATGTGATGCATAACACACATTCTTTGATTCTTAGTTATGTTTATTGTTATAAATTAATAAATGAGGTATAGAAAAAGAAATTGATGATCGGTATACAGATTTTTTGTTTGAAATTGTACATGTATTTAATGAAAAATAACACTACACATACAATAAAATTATCTTATTACCTAGACATATTGAATATTGCACTTTTTTGTGAGCAGTAAATAAAAGCTGAATTTATAATAAAAAATAATCTTAAAAACTTAAAGTTAGGCTTGAAATTCTTTTAAAACCTAAAATTCGTATTCGTACCTTTTTGGCATCAGTTTATAAAAAAATGCCAGCTAAAGTGTAATTAAAAGAGGTACAAAAAATAGATAGTATAAGAAAATACTTCGTCGACAAAATAAATTTTAATTTCATGAAAAGATGATTTCTAAAACAGTTGCATTATACAAGATACATATGAATAAAATGCATAAACCAATTTATAAGCGTTATCTTTTTTAAAAACTTCAAACCGCCTTCGGAAAATGTATGCGATGTCGATAGGTCAATAATGATTGTAATATGACTAATCATATTTAGGTACATATGGCAATAACATACAATATGACAATAATATAATATGTAACAATAATATAATATGTGATATATTACAATAATATAATATGTGATATATTACAATAATATAATATGTGATATATTACAATAATATAATTGGGTACATATGACATAGTTTTACAAAATTTATCCTGCAAAATTATTTGCCCATATTTGATAAAGTTACAGTACATCCTTATTAATGTAGATAACTTTATACCTCATTACAAACTGCTAAGATAATCTTAGAGTGTCAATTCTTAAAAAAAATATCAATTTGTAAATTGAAGTCATGCATTGGAAACCCTAGAAAATTGTAATATAAAGACTTACCTTGATTGACGACTACTTCTATTACCACTTTATCGCCTACCACTTTTTGGCTTACCACCTTTACTTCCGTCTCCCCGCTAGAAGCCTTTCTCTTCTCGCAGAATCGCCTAATTATCGAATTCATCTCCGAAACGAAAGATCTCTCGCTTGATGAAAGACTGATATTTGTCAAAGATTAAATACGAATGAGGATTTATTCTATTTTAATTTCCAAATTCCTGTCTTATATGTATCACCCCCCCTCCCCCCCAGGTGGACTCTGATTGGTCTAATGGTCTACAACAGTCCAGCCCATCAGTTGGTTACGTAAATGCCTCGACAAATAGCCGGCGTGCGATTAATAAAAAGAATGATTGAAAGGAATTCCGTGGACATTTCAAAACATTTTGAGAGTTCTTGTTTTCAATTTTAAAGGAGAACACGAATGTTTCTGAAAACTGTTGATTTGTAGACGCTACCAAATAAAAGTAAATTTTTATTTTTTGTCATCGGCGTATCATAGCACATTAACGGCTTACTTGTTCAGGCTTCTATTTTTCTTAGCATTTCCCCGGTTTCTTGAAATCAAAAAGAAATCGCGCTTGTTAAAAAATGCGAAAAGAAGATGGCAGTTGGGGTCGGTAAGTAATTCAACTGTTAATGTTACGTAATGAATGGCTTTGTTATTTATAGTCCACTTTATTTATTACCCGGTTATTTTATATGTTTATATATCTACTCGTCTTTAATATTAATTTTGATCTATTTGACAATGGGGGAATTAGTTGAGACGAACCGTGGGAATGTGGATAGGAAGAATAGTAGTATCTTTGTACGGAAACACTCAATTTTGATTATTATTTTGTATGCTATCTGTGCCAAACTACATAATTAAACGCGCTTTTATAGGAGTTTGGTGCACTTTGCGGTCTAAAGTTTTGACTTTTAAACAGATTGAGTTAAGTGAAACATAAATAAACGTTAAATATATAGCTAGTTTTTTTCTAAAAAAAAACTTAAACCCTTGTGACTTTTTAAGTTCTATGATTTTAACATAAACGTTTTTACCAGGTTGGTGTATGTAATATGTGATTAAAATATTTCCCAAAGCGAAAAAATATTTCTTCAATAAATGCGTGAAATTTCTATGTTATGATTTTATTCAGAATATAAAATATTCTAATACCTTTTTAATTTTTTAATTTTTATACAAAATTCTTAACAAGAAAACTACTAGTTGATGTAAAATGCATGCAAATAAAAACAAAATAGCTTATCTTTAAAATTAGTGATACATATTAAAATCTCCTGACGAAACTCAAAGTGACTACATTAAACTTAATTAAACGTGTTAAGATTAGGGCAGAAGAGGAAGCTTAAAAATGAACTACTTTATTAAATTCAAAGCGAAATATATTAATAAAGTTAATTTAATTTAATGAAGGTTATTAATTTTAAATATATTTAGTTTCAAACACTCCTTTAATTAGTTTTGTAATGAAATTATTTTTCATCCTTTCTAATATATTGAAATTGTAGAGCTAGATTATTTTTAACAAAGACTCGGCAAACATCTCTTTTAAAATAAACCAATAGCTTCGGCATTGATTTTTAATAATATGTTTTAGGCACTTCGGTTTTATTACTAGAGAAATGTGCTTTGAGTGATGGTTAGTAACGTGCCTAAGGGAATATAAAGAATTGCATCGTTACCAGCCGAACCAGATCATTATTTTATTTACTAGGGGACCAATAGAAAAATATGAACCGTTGGTCTGATAATTTTATCTGAAGAAATGTTCAGATTTATAGTCACAATACGAAAACTCTGTAATTTTTGCAAAACTTGTAACTTATTAATTTTTACAAAACTTATTATCAGAAAATTGAGAATATTACTATGTTACTAGTAATTATTTTATAAAGTCTATTAGAAACGTAACAGTGTGAATTCGGACCGAATTGATAAAATAAATGTTTGAGTATTGTTTTATTTAAGGAAGAGTGAATGGATACAATGCATTTAAAACTGGGGTACATTTTGAAGGTAATAAAAAGTAAAAGGAATTTCGTGCTGTAAATACAAATGAACTATAAATCTTTAAAATTAATGTGTAAAATAAACATTCAATTCGTTATATCTAAAATCTAAAATTTTGTTGCTTATAAATGTTACGACTTCCTTTTAGATTCATGAAAAGTTTACTTGGTAACAAATTCAGCATAATAAATACCCCCAAAAAATCAATTATATATTAAAGGCGGATGAGCCCGATTGTCCGCGGGTTTTCAAACCAAATTGCCTCAGTGTTAATCCATGGAGAAAACACTATTTTCTAAGTCACATTTCTCCGGCTGTATTGAATATTATGTACAAACGTTTTTTTTAAATGATAAATGTAGATAACTTACAGGTCCCTATAATCCCACTTTTTAAAATTGTTTAGAATATTTTGTGTAAATTATTAATTGAAATTAAAAAAGAATATTTGTACCAATTTCAAAAAGTGGGATTGTCGGGACCGGTAAGTTAGCTACATTTATCCCATAAAAAACCGTCTGTAAAAATATTCAATACAGCCGAAGAAATATGGCTTAGAAAATATTTTTCTTTCCATTGGATTAGCACTGAGGCACTTTGGTTTGGAGACCCGCGGTCCAGCGGGCTCATTCCCCCTTAAATTTAGTTTTTAATAAAAAAACATAAAGCAATTTACTCATTCATGGATAAACTAAACTTTGAAAAAAGACTAATAAAACGGTTTAACTCAAAAAGAATTTGATTTCTTTTTTTATTCAACAACAAATAAAACGCTTTCTTTCATTCAAGAATTCAAAATAAATAAAAATTCAGAAATTAATATATTAATGTGCAAACATCAAGGCATTGATAACCAATCTCTACGTATTTTAAACAATCATAATATTCTTTCTTTGCAATAATCCTTAAACAGAATCTTTCCATGGTAAACAAACAGTAGTTTTTTTTTCTTTTTAAAGGATAAGCATATTTGAGAACAAGCCTTTTTACTTTTACGATTCGAAGTTTTCTCCGCATTTTATTGCTTACTCGGTGAGTAAATTTACTCGTGAGGTAAAAAGTATATCTCTGAAATTCGATTCGGGTAAGGTTATATCAGTTAATAAGAAGTTTACCATGGCCGTTAAGCAGGTTTGGGAATTCTTCGAATTTTTATTAGAGTTATTGGAAGATTTCTGCTCTTGTGTGTTGTGAAATGCATACAGCTGGTGATTTTCAATTTTTTTTTATAAAGCTTAGTACCTTGACTATCACAAAAAGTACCTATGTTAGTTTTATATAAAAAAATATGTTTCATGAACATATTGAATCAAGTTTAATACTTTAGAGTGTATAAAAAACTCAATATTTAATTATCGTATATTATAATAATATAGCAAATAAAATATAATTAAGTAATAACTATTTTGTCGCTACTGTATTTTTAAGTAATATAAAAAATATGATTAGGAATTGATATTATCTAGGACAGAATTAGTTTCTGGTTATATATTTAAAGAAAAATCATGTAGATGCCTTTACAAAATGAATTTATTTTAATACAAATTGAAAAACATTTTACTTAATTTAAATTCTATTTTAAAAAATTAACGTGCAACCATAATTTTATTTTTTAAAATAAAAGACTTGTATTTTGCATGCTTGAATGTTTCAAAGCTTCATAGTTTTTTTGTTTGGTTTGTAAATGTTTTACGAAAAAGAAGAATTTTTAAATGCATTAATTTTTAAATGCAGAATGCATTAAAGTAATATTCTTTCATTTTACTAAAAAAATATTCAAAACATTAATTCTTTATGTAGCTTAGGTATTTATTTGATGCAAATTATCCGCAGGGCATTTGTGAAGTTTAAAGTGTATTTATAAGTATTTTGACAAATCTCTTCTAAGAAAATTAATGAATTCGTAAGATATATTCAATAGAACTTGATGGTTATAAAACTCGACTTTGGTGATTTTTTAATATTTGTGCTTTAAGAAAATGTCAAATCAAATTAAATTTAAGTCGGTGAGTTAGATTTTAATTTTTTAAGGAAAATTTAAAACAAACCCTTCTGCTATGCTTTCTTCATTGGAAATTATTATATAAGAAAAAATTGGACCTAATATGGGGGGTTTATTGAAAGAAATTCTTAGTAATGTCTTTCTTAATTTAAGATTATAATTTCATACGATATTGATATTTCTTTATAGTTTTTAATAAATTTTTAATTTGTGAAATATAAAAAGAGCCGTATACAATTTTATATAATAGAATAGCAGAGTTGTAGGGAAATATTTTCCAAATATTAATGATTATCCAACTGTTAGATATACAATTACATAAGTTGGTAATTGGATGTAGGATAACTTTAAATTTGCGGGAGCTCAGGGTATGAAATATGTCTCAAAGGAATGCCACGTGTAACACGGTTTATTAAAGAGAAAAAGTTACACATAAAAAATTGTTATTAATATGCGCATAAGTCATTATTATTAATGTTACTCATAAATAATTATCATTAATGCTACGCATAAATGATTATCATTAATGTTATATGCAAGTACAATTATAACAAAGATACGTTGCAGTGTTAAAGTAGTCAATGGTTCGGTTCTTAGTGGAAAACTGAGAAATATTGTTACTTGAGTTCTTTGAAGAAATAGTCAATGGTGGTAAGGTACTACAAACTTTTTTAACCGACATTTTGAAACTAAGTTGCTAAAATAGTGAGAAACACTTCTTAGAAGTAATTGCGTTTTTGCATGTTATTATAAAATTAACTTATCTACATCTAATGGTGTGGTTTTAATGTTTAAAAGTAACTAATTTGAAGAAATAGTTCCATGACATATAATTTTTTATGAGAAGTTTGAAGTTTAATTAAATTGTTGGTTAGTTAAAATATGAATTAACAAAACTAATTGTTTGTTTTTCTATTTCACATCTATTATTTATAATTTTTATCTAACGGCTGTGAATAATTAGAGAAGAAACCTAACGTGTTTTTGATGCATATTTTTTTAGCTTTATGGATATTTAAAGTTGAAATTAGGTTTTTATTCTTAAATTATATTTTAAATCAAATAATATCAATAAAGAGTTTCATATAGTTTAGAAATAATAAAGGTCCACAGCAAACTCTTTCGAATGATATATTTTTTGGGGAAAACAATCTCAAAATGTTATGCATTTTTAACACTGCACACCATTTTGATATTATCCTTTGAATGAAGAAATTTAATTTCGCATATTATAAAAATTTGGTTCCGATTTTAAAATAAAAATAGATTGCTCCTGTATTCCTTTCTCCTCTTTAGAATGTTAAAGGAAGAATTTTGCGAATAAATGTTAGAGAAATTTAAGAAAATAACTTTCACAAATATTTGTAAAACGCCTGTATAGAAAGGCTTGAATATATCCAATGGAATTGGGAAAATGGATTATGATAGTTTTATGTTTCCCAAATTAGAACCAATTATGAATGTAATTGTCGAATGAACCATTGTCGATTTCTCAACTATCCTTTTCTATTGCTTTAAAGAGACTGTTGTTGTTTATTTATTGACATTCATTTACTGAATATTAATTTAGTTCTATCTTTAAGAAAGGTGCTGTTTTACCTGATTAACAGTTAAATGAAATAAAAACATAGATTGAACTAGTAGACAAATCTATTTTTCTTTTTAATTTTATTACATTTTAGATAAATTCTATCAATATTAAACTAAATTGATAATAAAAAATATATTTAAATCGATGCTATACAATTAGTTATAAATTTAATAAATTAAATTTAATAAGTTTTAATAAAATCTTACCTTTTACAGCATTGAGCTTATTGCCCATCATTTGTTTGGCGACGAAGGCCGCCATTTTGCTTTTTATATCATCTGCAAGAAAAATAACACAATCATTAAAATTAACTAATTAACTAATTTTAAATTGTCAATAATATGTTAAAGAGTTTATCTCTTAACTTTCTGTTCTTTTTTTTATCAAGAGACTGGAAATTGTACGTGAGTTTTTAAAATTTAACAATTCTTAAGATTTCTGTTGATGATGAATAAATTCTTTTGTTAAATAAAAAAAAGATCAATCAATGTAAAATAAATTTTAAATAATAATGGATTTTGGCTGAAAGAATGAGAAAACATGTTCAAATCTAACCATTTTATATAAATTTATTGTGTAAGTTTCAAAATAAATTCAATTAAAATAATAAGAGTAAAATAATTTTATTGATATCGAAATTTAAAGAAATTCTCTACAGAAAGGGTTGTGCAAAAACAAAACTTAACTCTTAAAATTACTATACAAACATTTGACAAAATGATGTCCGATTTTATAATATTGCTTATTACTTAGAGAAGGCAACTGACAAATTCTGAAGTACTTTGCATAGCATCTATAATTTGCATTTTAGACATGTATCTTATGAGTCAACGCTCAAAACCAGTTTCTCAGTACATACACCATTGTATCCAAAGAAACAGGTAAACATCACATTTTCGAAATTTGAGTTGAAATATATTTCTCAGAATCACAAGTTTTAAAAAACGATGTTTACCTTTAGTGAGTATATAACCTGTTTTTAATCTCCTAATTTATTTTATACAAAAATACTTTCATATTTTAATTGTTGACAAATAAAACATATATAAAATCTATACGTTTATTAATCCTCGCAACCAATACTGCATAATAAAATAGAGAATCGTCGAATTCAGTAACTTTGTCTCTGGAGGGTAACTTTGGTCCAAGAATAAAACCCTAGTACTGACTTCCTATTTGGATATTTTCTACATATAATTCAAAGCCGAGTTGCCACTAATTGAACAGAGCAAGAGCATTTTTAAAGAGTGCATTTAATGAGATGTATTAGGTTAAAAAGCTTGGGTCTAAAGTTACCCATTCTACGGAACATTAAAAAAAAGTATATCAGTATTTTATTAGTTATTGCTTTTAGTTCATAAAGTCATAATTTTGAAGTAAAAATAAATACTGGATATTTTTACGAACAATTACAATTTTAAAATATATATAGTTTGGTTTCAAAAGCAAAGTAATTACTAAAGAACATATTTCGGCGAAAATGTCACTTTTAATTATCATTTTTAATGAATATTTTGTTACCTCTTTTAACTTAATTATAATTAATTAAATTAATTTTAATTGAGGGAAAATATTATTATTTAATTAATAATTTTGTAAATTATTAATATAGCCTATATACATGCCTAAAAAGTACTTTAAAAAACAACAAACCCTTAAGGGCTATAAAATATCATGGTTTAGATGTAAGAAGTATTGTTCTTGGGTCCTTCATTTAGAAAAGAACCTAAAACATCAAGAATAGCCCTGGAGTCAGACGTTAGTAAAACAACCTCATTTAAATAGTTTGCCGATTTAAAACTTGTAAAGTATGGTTCTAAATATTTGATTGAAAGTTTTTTTTTTATCGAAAACACCAAGTCAATTTACTAATAATTTCATAAACATTCTACAAAAAATATCGACAATTTTTAGAGAAAACAGCTTTAAGGTTTAAAACACTTACCACTTGTAGCGCGGGAAGAACATTAAGTGAAAGGATTACAACCTTGAGTAGTTCTTTTCACGCATTCAATTTATTACAGCCATTTATATTCGTGACGTATACGCGAAGAAGTCATTCAGAAAATACTAATTTTGGAAGGGGGTAGAGCGTTAGATTTGTGAAATGGAAATCCATTGTAATTCGTTGTATTCAGAAAATTAGAAGTCGACATTATTTTATCATCATTATTAAAGTATTTGTGTTCCGTTTTTTTAGTTTCTCTTTAAAAATGTTCTTAGATAAATTAAGTTTTTAGTTTTAATTATAAGAGTATGTTTTAAAACCGTTTAAAGGGGATCGGAGCCTCTATGGAAGCCTATGTTAAAATGGTCATTTTTATGTACCTTTTTTCTCAGGAATTACTTGTTCGGTTGATTCAAAATTTTACACAGTTAAAGTTCAAACACTTTTACACAGATAGACACATGCTTTTAGAGATAAAATATATATTTTTTTAATTTAAGGCGTTTCAAAAATTTGTCATCTCATTTTCATAACAAAACGTTGAAATTATTTATTTAATAAGAAGTAATTGATATTATTTTAAAATCATATGGTTGTTTGTGTAAAAGTACTTGATGTGTATACTAAACGAATATAAGTAAAATATTCAGTAGTTACTGAGAAAAAGGTACATTTGTCCTAAAATATTCCTTAAAAAAATGGTGTTTAAAGTATAATTTTTAGCAATCTTTTATGCCTAAAGTATTTTTAAAAAGCTAATTTAAAAATACTTTGAATTGGAATAATGCCTACCAAACTATACCGTTTTGAAGGTAAAATTTGAAATATTATTCCACTCTAAAAATCTCAAAATGTGTTTTTGGTCAATTTCGAGTCTGGTTCGCCTTAAATCTACAATGCATACTTTTTGAAATAAATAATGAAATAAACTTATTTTTTAAACTTCTTAAAACGATTTGCTGAGTATTTTGAACACTCGGGAAATGATGCGAACTTGAAATAAAAGTTTAATATTATTCTATAACTTTAGTTGTATTTTAATTATTTATAAAATATTAAAAACGATTTTATAAACTATATTTGAACTTATGATGACACAATTTACTCAGAGATTTATTACTTGTAAATACTTTCTGAGACAAAATTGTATTTTTCAAATCAATTTCATATCGAACAAAAATATCTATAAATGGCGAAAACATTGAAAAAATGTTATCCTATTATTAGGAGATTTTCGAGGCCGTCCGATAAATAAGCGTGTGTAAAAATAGATTTATGTTTCGAGTTTCATGTATATTTTAAGAATTTTATTCTGTTATGGGATACTATTTATCATAAAACCATGAATATTCAATATATTTCCACATAATTGTGACAATCTTAGTTACTTTTGTATAAAAGAGACGATGTCCCATGCTCTAACATATTACATCGACCACTTTTCTATTGAAGTTCATATATATTAATTGAAGTTCATATAAACTAATTGTTTGATGACCACAGATAGTTAAGAGTTTAAAGGAAAATTGGTTAGAAGTTTAGAATAAACCATTTGACATTTTGTTATAAAATGCATGCACTCTAGCGCTTTTTATCTTATACACTACGTTTATAACGTAAAAAGCGGAAGGTATTATAATCGTTCAGTCCGTCTGTCTGTCTGTCCGTCACCCACTTTCATAGCCCAAACTACAAATGCTACGGACAAGTGTGATACGTCAAAAATTCAGCGCATCGAAATTAGAATACATTGAAAATTTCAGAAAAGAATTCGAATTCGAAGTACTTCAATTATTTAAAAAAAACTGCAAAATTTAATGCTCATTTAAAAAGAACAGGGAGCCATTTTTATTAGAATTAAATCACCATTGTCATTTACAACAATCGCTCGAGAAACTTTAATTCTTTTAGACAATGAATTAAAATAAATTTATTTTTGTGACATCGATCAGTTTGAAATGACGTCAAATATATTTCACTACGAGATTCTTTGTAAGTTGATATGAAATATTTTTCATTCCATTGAAAAGCGAGGAATATTACACATTAATTCTTTGAAATATAAATTAGTTTTTGCAAACGATGAGTAATAATTATTGCATTTTCGAAATAAAATAAATGAAACTAGCCAAATTTAGCATGTAAATGTGAAAATGCTGAGTTTGGCGCCTTTTTACCTATTAAATACAACTGTTGTGTGGAAGCGGATTAAGTGACAGATTCTGTTACAAACCTACTTGTTATATGTGGAAAAGATAAAACCAACATCAGAGAATTAAAAATTAATTTGAAGGAGAAGAAATTTTATTCGTAGGTTTTTTTTTATTATCTAATTTTCATTTGTTCTTTTATATTACTTAAATATATAAATTAGTTTATAAATACATAAACATGTACAGTAAAATTAAAAGGAGTATACTTTAATTCAATATTATAATATCTTTAATATATAAAATATCTTTGAAAGAGTTGCGCAGATGTGCTAAGCATTTGTATTTGTCGATTATGCAGAACGATTGATTTTTTCAGCACTAAAAGCTTATAATATCACTAGTCAAACTTTAATAAAACTTATTTCGACTATGTTAAAAAAGAAATAACTATCATATTTTCAATTCCCATGAAATTTGTCTTTTCGATGAAATAATTTTTTTTGTATCATAAAAGTTTTTACTTTAAAATCGAATTTCCGTATTTACCCATTAACGACGAATTTGTGAATATCATCAACACCTTCATTTCCAAATTAAAACATTAACTTTACTTTTGTTTTCTCTTTTCATGTAACTTGTTCTACATAAATTGTTCAAGACTATGGTCTTCATTTGTCTAAAAGTTTTGCTATGATGACAAACTCAAGCAGAAAGCTAATTTTCTCTTTCAAATTTTCTTTCCAATTTACCTTTCTTACTACCGTTTCTAGCCGAAAAATATTTCAAAAATTAAAGTTAATTAAAAAAAATTATAAATATTTTTTAAATTCTAAAATAAATAGTTAATCTTTCGTTTTATTTAAAGCTGAAAAATATATTGAAAACAATAACCTTTTTTCTCTAAAATAATTTCGTCTTTTATTTCTAAGCTCTTTAAAATAATCTCTCTGGAAGAATTTTTTTTAATTTGCCGGGTAATGGTAGTTAATTTCTGTTCAAATCTATTTTAAACCACTTATATACACGCAAAGCACCAGTTAAGAATTAATCCACACATTTTGTTTTGGTTTAAGAAAATGCAAACTTTTCATGGGATAAATACAAAAAAAGTTTAACGGTAGCTCATTGAAAACTACTTTCCTAAGCAATTTATTATTACGAACAATTATTTAGAAAAGTTTTGGAACACATTTTGCGGTGTTTTCATAGAGGGGTGTTTTTATTATATTTTCAAGAATACTTAGAAGAACTCTTATTAAAGAAAAAACTAATGCATTTTATTGGGAGATATTTTTATCATAAATTTGAAAATGTTTCGGTAGTTTCTTCAGTCAGAAGAAAGCTTTTGGTTTAAAAGAGGATATTCAGTAAGTTGGCTCAATGTAAGTTTGAAACTTTTCATTGTATTTTGCATTTTTTCTTTCTATTTTACACCTGATCCCCTGAATGGAATATCTAAAAAACTATTTTTCTGCTTTTCGTAGTTTCCCGATCTTAGAAATAATAATTGTTTGTTTAACAAAAAGAATCCGGTGATGATACTGTACAATACACAAAACTATAGTGATTATGTTTAAAATATTATAAATATCTATATCTTAAACAACTTAATAAATAACTTTTAAAATAAAGTTTTTTGTCACTTTAACCTTTTATGTGTTTGTATAATTATTCTATCTCTCTCTCAATTTCATTATCATCAATTACCTCAAAATAAAAGTCATGTTATGTTCTTTCATAGTTGATTCTCTGCCAACTTCAATTTTTGGTTTAAAAAATTGTTTTAGTAGGAGTGACCGGTTTAAAATGTTTTTTATTCGATTTACCTCCTGTTGCTGAAAAATACCTCTTCACACAGTTTGTGTACTGTTATTTTTTACCTCCTGAGTTCATAAAAGACAAAGCACTGACACACTTATTGTTGTCTGTCTACCACAATAGCAAAGCAGGTTTAAGGCTAACCTGAACGGTGTTTTTTCAAAATATACATGATTCTACTATAAAATAATAAAGGACAATCATACAAAAGCTTTTTTTACCATTGTTAAAAGGCAACAGCAATGACAATTGCTGAATTACAAAAGATCAATTAATTTTTAAAAAATCATGCTTCTAAAAGATAATAAAAAATCACTCTTTCATGTTTTCAAAGCTAAATGCCGAATGTTTCATATAAACAGCATAAACACGACAAAAAGCGTCAACAAAAGTTTTTATTGATAATAGAAAACCAGGGGACAGCAATGACAGGTTTGCTATGTACAGCTTGCGGATAAAACCAATCCACTCATTGCTTCTCGGTTGCTATTGAGCACATAATGACGAGAGATGTTATTTTTCAAGGCAAAAAGTGTAGAACTGATCTCCGGAAGTTTTCCATAATCATATACATATCATCTACATATTAAAATGAGCACCAACTGTTTTATAACACAAATATCGTTCCAAATTTAAATTTTCTGCCTCTGATTCCATAATATTTACGTTTTAGTCATTTTTTGATGAAATAATAATAAAATAATAATTTTGAAAGGATTAGTTGTTAATGGGGGATAACGAATGAACATTAAAATTATTTCTAAGAGTTTCAAAAAATAAGCTTTTATAAAGCTGAAAAACATATTTTGAGATTAAACAGTTTTATAAATTAAAAAAAATTAGGAAAAGAATGTGTTTAGTTTTGTACGCCTTTCCTTTTAAATTATGTTTTCAAAATTAAAAGTTCTATGATATTTATTAAATGCCGTATGAAATGGATTTTTTTTAAAAAAATAAGCGCAAGGTGATCCTGTTGTTTTTAAAAAGTGGAGGGATTTAGAATTTGTTTTGATGTGCGATAATCGTTTGTTGAAATAACTGAAAAAATTAAAAATAAAATGTCTCATGCTTAATGAATGCAAATGAACATTTTATGAACCATTATTTTATGAAAAATTAAAGTTTATTTAAAATTCTTAAAAGCCTATAATATTCGATAAACATTTTTTAAAAAAAATATCCAGTTACATTAAAAAAAAAAAATTCAGTTAATAATGTTTTAAAAAGAATGTTTATGTTTTTAAACCCTAAACTTCAAAAAGTTTTGAATAAAATTTGATAAGGACATTTTTTGGAGCATTAACGGTATTTTTAGCAATAAAAATACATCGATTTTCAGAGCCTTTAATACAAAGTATATTACTAATACCCATTTCAAAACTCAAAGTATAACCCAAACCAGACATAAATAATGTTACATCATTAAAAATCTTAAGCCCCATTCCATTTAAGTTCTTAAAAATTAGACCTATTTTCACCCAGGTGACGTAAATAGGATTTTCTTCGTAAAATTTATTTTCTTTGTACTTTCCTCTCCTAAAACAATTTTCACTTCAAAGTGTAAAATCCCTTGAGTGACTAGCTCAAAGAGACATGTCGTCCTACGACGAGATTTGAGGTAGATTCAAAAGCTTTTAACAATTGCGAAACACTTTTATCTTATTTTTCCAGCTCAAAAGAAATTTTGAAGCTAAATATACAATCACATATTTCTCACTTCAAAATATTGGATGATATCTATATTTTTTTGTGGAAGATAAAATCACATGACGATGTGTAAAAAAATATCATCACTTTAATCTGAAGTTTGTATCTGATGCTGAATATTATGCTAGAAGATCTTTTTAATTAAAGTATTTATTTAATTTTAAGTGAATTTAAACAAAATTAAACAAAATATATGAAGGATATAGTTTCAAAACTCATGTTCTAGAAAATGTTTCTAAGATATAGGGTCCGATTCCTTCATTAGAGACTTTTGACGAACGTAGATTTAGGACGAAGTCGGCAATAAAAGAAGTCGGGTCATATATCGTCATTATACTCTGAATATTGGGAGTTTTGCAACTACACCCTTCATATCGTTGGCAGTGGAAACGCGTGTGCAGATTCTCACAAATATTTGAGTAACGAAATAAATAATTTTCAAAGCTCCTACAAAATTGTTATATGCTTAATCACTGTTGAAAGTAAAAAGCTTTATCATCAATAAGAACTGGTGATGAAATTTTTATTTGTGATGTCAGATTTATATGTAATGGAATTTATTCTGTATTGCGTTCTACGAGGAAAAATACAGAATCAGCAAAAAAGCCGAATTTCACGAAGAATTTCTAAAATCTCGAGTATGATTCTAAATGGATTTCATTTATAGCAAAATTACGTTACTGTATATTGTTCATTTGTGGTTTTACGGATAGTTTAAAAATTGCTTCAATGTATAGATATCAAAACTTAAATTTTAAGTTTAACACAGTAAGTCTCTTTTGTCAGTTATGTCACATTTACGCATACAGTGTGTTATGTTATTTTTACTTGGCAAATTAGTATTTATAGTTTCTTAATTGGAAAATTTTTCTCCGATAAAAAACCGTTTCTTACATGAAAACTAACATTATAACACACATATTTTTATTTGTAACATTTAACTTAATTTTTTTCCATTAATGGAGTGCAGTTAGTAGAATTACCATGAGAAGAATAATGCAATTTGGTCTAAGTTTCTTAAAATAGTTTATAATTGATACCAGATTTAATAAATTTTCCTAACTTGTAATAATTCGTTTTTCAACAGCAATATATTTCTTTAAATTTTGTGCATATAAAATTTCTATTGCAATTTTTAAAACTTCTATAATTTAATCGACTCAGTGGTTCAAATTACAATTAAAAATGTCAACTAAAACCAAAGAGATCACACCTGGAAAAAATAGCTAAGAATTAAAATTTTGTTTGTTTGTTATTATTCAAATGCCATCTTGAATCCATTCTCGGTATTTAATATAACCCCATCATGCCTTTTAAAAATAAAAATTACTATAATTGTGTTTTGACTAATTTAAATGATATTTTGGGTACTTTTTTTATTTTTTAAAGTCTATTGAAAAGTTATGGCGTAAACTCCTCTTGATATAAACGATGAACTAATGGTTTCGCTAGTAATATTATAATTAGTTAACTCACGTTACTTGACAAACACGATCATTAATTTTGGGGATAAATAATCGATGTGGCATAGTTTATCTTTCGTGCTTACATTACGAATGAAATGTACAAAACTTATTTAAAAACTCGATATAAATTTCTTAGCCTTAAGTCTCATAAAAGTTTTTTTTTTAAATAAACGTATTCAAACGCAAATTTAAAAATCTTAAAAGCATACAACCGTTCCAGGACTTAAACGAAGTCCTGTCTTTAGAGCAATGAATGATTAAAACATCTGCAAATGAAAGATTAAAAGAACTTAAAAAGCCTCCAGTCGTTTCGGGTTTTAAAAGAAGATCCGTCTTAAGGAGGACTGGGCGCGCTGGACCGCGGGTCTCGAAACTCAAGTGCCTCAGTGTTAATCCAAAGGCGAAAAAACTATTTTCTCTGCCACATTTCTCCAGCTGTATTGAATATTTTTACAAGCAGTTTTTTTTAAATAATAAATGTAGATAACTTACAGGTCTCTATCTTCCCGCTTTTTGAAATTGCTTCGAATATTTTGTGTAAAATTATTTATTGAAAATTTAAAAAAAATATTCGAACCAATTTCAAAAAGTGGGAAGGTCGGGAACTGTAAGTCAACTACATTTATCACATCAAAAATGCGTTTGTAAAAATATTCAATACAGTCGGAGAAATGTGGCAGAGAAAATATTTTTTCTCCATAGGATTAACACTTGGAGACCCCCGGTCCAGCGGGCCCATTTCCCCCTTAAGCTTATAAAAACTGATGAATGAATGTTAAACAGAAAATGATAACTCGCAACTGTGTATAAAACCAAAAATATATTTAGAAACCAATTATGTTAAAAGAAAAACTAAAAAAAACAACAAACAAATAGACAACGACAAGTTGTTTTTCGTTGCTTACTTTTTTTTACAATAATGGTTGCTAAATCTTTTATGTTTTTAACAGTTACACGTTAGAATTTTCTGTTTTTCATTTATTCATATGCTTTTATGCACTGAAAAGGGGACTTCGTTTAAGTCCCGAAAAGGCTGTATGTGTTTTAATCTTTTTACAAAATCTAAGATTGAATCTAAAAAGATCGTTCTTTTAATCAGTCATTTACGTTTGAATAAGCTGCTTTTTTAAACTGTTATTAATAACTCAAAGGTTTTTGTACTTTTTAGACTAAAGTTTAATTTTTTGTGTTTAGAAAATCGTGAATTGAAGTAATAATGTTCAGGCTGCGAACATCTATCCCAGAAAAATATGCCAACCCATAGATTTTTAATGTTTTGAGTATTTTAAGGTAAGTCTATTTTTTCACACCTTCAAAGCTAAGAAATTATTTTTGAAAACAATATTACCATGAACCGACTATTATAAGTAGTTTATTTTTAGAAATTGTACAATATTTTTGAACATAAGGTCTTTATCTATATTGCATGTATCATTAAAGCTGGCGAATGTAACATGTGTACATAATTAAAAAAAACTGTTAGAAATTTTACAGTTAACCACCGTAGGATTTAATATTTTTCGATGATATATTTTCATGGGACTACATCTTATGAATAATTGAGAAAAGAAGAATATGCCAAACATAAAGTGGCTTTATTAATTTTTAATGGGTCGGTTTAGTACTTCATTTTTGATTCTGAGGGAAAACGTACATTTCTAAGTACTTTTAAGTTATAAGTAGCATTTTATGGATTAATAATATCTAGAGCTGCTTTTCAATAGATAGTTTCGTTGATGTAGTTTATGTTTATTTGAAAAACTTTGAATGCCTACTTTCTTGATACGGCTTTATTTCAGTAATTTTGTTTACACATTTTCATATTAAAAGATTTGATCATAAAAAATTTAATTTTTCAAATAATCTTCAAATTTTTGTTAATTTTAAATGTTCAAACATAGCAAATGAAAAAGTATTGATGAAATTTTCCAATAAAATGTAGGTTGATGTTTTTTTCAAATTAATAATACATGCTATTTCATTGATCTTATTTATAAATGATGTCGACTAATAATTATTTAAAAATTAAAGTCAAACTACTGCTACTAAACTGTTATCAATGAAATCAATACTATCGAACAATACCAAAAGTAAATTAATATAATTCATTATTAATTTAAAAAACAAGTTGAATTCAAAAATATTTTTAAAAATTGAAACACATAATAAAACACTGCTTAAAACAATTAGGGGAGCACTTTGCGAACCCTTTCAGTCCCAACTTTTTATTTTTTAATTATAAAACTCTAAAATTTGTGAAATAGATTCATTATGCATCCAAAATGAAATAGTAAAAAACAGGGGAAAAGATCTTAATTTTTTAACTAAAATTTACGGGGGAAAAATTGGAATCATAACTTTTGAATAAATTATAACAATAACTTTTTCAATACTTTATTTGTTAAAATTAGTTAAAATCAATTTTTAAACATCTAAAATGCAAACATCAAGAATTTCGGGTCAATTTATTTAATAAAATTGTTTCAGAGTGAATTTTATTTTACCGTGTTTTTCATATTTTCATTTAATTAAAACAAACATTATTTAATTCTTCAAAAGACATGATTCTTCCATCTAACGATAAATAAGTACGAGCTTAAATTAGTGAGAAAAAAATCGCAAGCTGATGATTTCAAATGGAATCATTGGGGGATGAAAGGGTTTAAACCATGCGTTCCCCTAATTGTTTTGAGCAGTGTAATTAATGATCGTTCTTTTTAAAATAAACGCTGCTGATTTATGGTATTGTTTTTGTTGTTTACATTGAAAAGAATCTAAGTTCATTCCTTCGTTTAAAAACATCACTTCATTTATCACTGTTCTGATGATACAAATTCACAGCTTTGTTAGAAAACACTTATAGGTTTCTCTATTTTAAATGAGAAGTTTTTTTCAATCAGAAATAAAGATTCACATCCAAAAAACAGCTAAGAATTTTCCTTATTTAAAAACAAATATGTTGCTTCTCAAAAAAAGTGTCCTCTCTTAAAAAAAAACATTCCTAGCTTTTAATAAAAAAAAAGCTGTAACCTCCCTTTTTAAACATAGTTGTAAATTTCACTCTGTCTACTTCATTTTTAAGAAAAAATTCCTGAAACTTCTAAAAATATTAATATCTAGTTTAACTACAGTCATTGATGAGTAAACAAGCCCGCAAGTTTCCCTCCCTTTATCGACGGAAGCATTATAAAACTTTAGTGGAATAAAGTTGGATTTCTATTCAATTCGGAATAAATACATAATCTTGAATATCTAGAATTCTAAGATCGATAAAAATCCTTTAGGAATAGTAAGAAATATTTGTGTTTAGGAAAAGAAAATCCTTTTACGTGACTTAGATAAAGATATAACAATTGATTTTTTAAGACATAAAACAAAAAATATTAAAAACACATAATCAGTGTTCGTTATTAATGAATTTATTATTTCAAGTAGCGTCAGTGCGGGTAACTTTGGTCCAAAATCGTGGGTTTTTTACAAAAGAAGAAAAATTAAGCTTCAAAAACAATTTAAACACTTAAAAATGATTATGCATTTTATGTATTGTGCTTTTAGGAATAATTTCCAAGCATTTTTGTTAAATTTTATAAATAAAAAAAACGGTGTTAGTTTAAAAAAATTAGGACATGGTTTGGATCCTGGCGGGTAACTTTGGTCCAAGCATGCAATACATAAGAAACATACTTTTAACATCCTTAAAGGCTGTGTTACAGAATTAAATAGTAATAATAAAATGTTTAAACATAAAAATAACAAATTTAGAAGATACATATAGTTATTAAAAATGGTATATAACTTAATATTTACATTGCAGCGCATCGTAAAATGACATTAAACTTTGAATACCAGTATTGATTGTCGCTTGAAAGAAAGTAAACTTCAATTTCAATAAGGGAAACTTATTTTTAGAAGCAATATTTAATAACAAATATCTTTATAAAAGCAAACAATTTTATTATAAAAGGAAAAATAATATATTCGTAATTAGGAATTTGAAAATGTTTACATTTCGACATTAGCGATTTTGAATGTTGTACGTTTCTTGCATTTTATCTTTATCTTTTTAAGGTTAAAATCGTTTATTTAAAAAAAAAATCATCTCAAAAATGGATAATCATAAAAGTAAGACTTCTTCAAAAAATAGTTTAACAGAATACACTTTTACATGCATTTTTGAAAGTGCAAAGTTCCATAAAGAAATCCCTACATCTTGGACCAAAGTTACCCGCATTCATCGGCAAAAGTTTCCCTGTGACCAATAATTAAATATAACATAAAAATTATTCAACTTAGATTAGAACAAATGATGTAATATTCATCCCCATGTATAAAAAAATAGTATAAAGTGTTTTATTTAGCTATTTTCAATATTTTTTTAGGAGTTCCAGACAAAAGTTGGAAGAAATAGATTTTTGTCATTAAATGCTTGTAATAATACAAACGTCATTTGTAGTAATGACAAAATTAGAATGAATGGCAATGTTTTCACCTTTCCAAAAATGTAAAACAATTTAAGATGAGATTATTTTATGAAGAGCAATTAAGAAACAAATCTTTTTCCGACTAGTGGAGAGATACCCGCTTCGACGGTAGTTTTAAATATTGATAAAATTATTTTTAACTGTGAAATTATTTTAAAAAAATATAAACACTATTAGTTATTAATTTATTTATTGGTAATTCTCAAATAATATTTTTTGACAATTTTATTTAACAAAATTTTTAGTTTTACTAGTAAAAAAATATTGTGGAATGAAATAATTCATAGCAAATTAAATTGCATATTTGTTTAATACATATTTTGTTTTTTAAATTGAAAAACGTTATCTTTCATAGTACGATCGATACAAACTATTAATAATAAAATTAATTAAAAATTACTTTTAATGTACTGTACATTTATATAATGACCTATGAATAAAAAAAAACACTAAAATTATAAGCTTTTAAGTACAATTGAAGAGCTGATTTCCAAAAGGCGTTAAGTCAAAATTTTGAAAAATTGACTTTTTGATGAAAAAATGTATAAGCCCGTGCTAGCTATCTATTTTCAATAAATAGAAGTTCCAAGCGGGGTTTGGTCTTATTAAAAACTGGCGGGGAAATTCTTGTTTGTGTCCAAAAATAATTAAGCCACAAGTGTTTTTTCTGGCAAAAGGGATTAAGTCTTTATCCTCCTCCAGCCCCAAGAAAATAACACATAGGACAGTTCTTAAAACTTTGAGAGAATAAGGATCGTCGTGGTCCTTTAGCCTTTTATTTTAACGTAAACTGCGAGTTATCGTCTGCTTTAAATTGCCAAACGGTGATATCTCGAAACAAATGTTTTTATGCTCAAATTATTAGTTCACTTATACAATTTCAGAAAAAAAAATCCCACATTTCTGCGTTAGTTGTATTATTTTTAAGAAATAATCGCAATATTTAAAAGTACTTTTACATAGAAATAAATATTATTAATAAAAAAGGACAAATTTATCTTTATTTCTGTTTTTCCTTGAGCAAATTTTAATTTATAAAAATATGGTCTGAATTCAAATGAATGATCTCAATTTTTTTGGATCAAAACATTTTCATCTTAGTCAGCCCAAGTAGCACACGTGTGGGATCCGTATAGGCCCATTTGGCTAATATGGGCACTAACATGTCGTGGGCCCACCTAGGATAACCCACATAGGCACATTTACAATTTCATCTCACTTACAGTAATCTCTAAAAAACTATTCAAAATTGAAGCGGTTAATTTTTTCCAGTGTAATGTTTTTAAACAAACAATAAACATAATTTTACATTTAAATTAATCTATCCAAGTAATAATTAACAGTGTCCCGTACGAATACTTTTGATAAAACTGACCTCATATTGGTCAGCCCATATTGATCTTTATGGTTAACACATTAAGATCAATAACCATAATCATCACCAACCCAAGTGAATCCGAGAGTTTTACGATTTACGGAAATTTATACCTGATAAGTTAATTTCAAAAACTTAACAACCTAAAAAGTTCTATGGCAGCTACTCTTTGTGTAACTGAGATTTTCTCAAAAACCTTATTATGACGATAGGTACTGGGAACTCGTGTACCAAATTCGAAATCTGTATCTCTTTTCGTTTTATAATAATACCTTTGAAACCAAAAGAAATTCAATGATAGCTACCCTTTGATCTTTTTCTTAAAATTAATAATAAATCTTCTATAAAAAATCGCGATTTCTGAAAAATGCAAAAAACTGACTTAACGCCTTTTGGAAATCAGCTCTTCAATTATGCACAAGTAAAAATGAGAACCCATTCACATTTCGTACGAATCATAAAAAAAGTCAATCCTATACAGTTTAAATTTCTATCCTATGTTTTTCTTTAAAGAAAACAATCTTTATAAAAAAAAATGATAAGGTCTTTCATAAAAGAAAAACAAATTGTGGAAAAATGGCTCATAAAACATTTTTTAAATAAATAACGCAACAATAGAATAATACATTTTTAGCAACCTATTTAAAATGGCACTTAAGATATTTTAACATGGTTTGTAAAATAAATGGATTATAAAAAGAGCCTCTTTAAGCGCTGGGCATTTCGTGAGTTTTCCCATTTATTCTTAATAAATGAAAATATGTGCCTTTTTTACCAAATGTTTGAAAAATAAAATTATTCTCTAATCGACGCATTTCATAGGTTTAGAATATGAAAAACAGTTGTGGAAGTGACACATAGATTCTTTAAGGTAATGAAACTTACAGCCATTTTTTAACCAAATTTTGGCTTCATTTAATGGTAATATGTGTTACCGGCTTAGCAGTGTATTTTTTTGGGATCGTGCACTCAATATATCTTATTGTGGAAAGTTTAAAACTTGACGGTCACTTTAAAAAAGGCATTTATCTTTGTATGTTACGTTAAATTGAAATTGAAGTGCTGTATATATTTATTTGAATAAGTTATATTAAGAGAAATTGTGATCTTTTAAACTATTCAAATATAGAATATGGATTTATAGATAGACTGTTAAAAATGTAATGCTTGGTTTCACCAAAATAATGGTTCCTAGTAGCTACAAAGTCTGTGTGGGGAAATGTATGGAACTTAGTTTTACCAGATTTTTGGTATTCGGTTGAATAATATTTAAGTTTCGGAAACAAAACCTGAGAAATGGTTCAAACGAATACCGAAAAATTTGGCGAAACATTTCACCACACAGCCGGTGCAGATACTAAGAACCATATGTTTGGTAAAACAAAGTGCATATTTTTTAACAGTGAATAACCTATTTTGAAACCTTTGTATATTATATTTAGCAAAAATAATCAAAATATAAACAAAATTCTATACAAAAAAATTATAGACCCTTCTTTTGTAATTTGCTACTTGACTATTTGTCTTACTAAAAATAATATATTTAACGAATAAAAAAAACCTAATTTTTTATAAAGTTTAATTTTGAGTCGTTGTAAAGTGATTACAGAATTGATTTGAAAATTTTGAAAATCCTCAGATAACGTCGTTAAACGGGGTAGAGTTACTTAACAAATAATTCTAAACTAAAATAGAATTTAGAAAGTATTTTCTTCACTAAATTAAATATTTACGTTTGTGTATTCACATATTGATTATAAATACGACTATTCAATTTATAAGTTTCCTTCAGGTTATTCAGGTTACTGTAAAAGTTATATAAAAATATATACCATGTACTTACATTAACCATTTTATCCAGGCGCTTATACAAGTATATTTGAGAAGATAACCTTTTCGCATTTTCAGAGGTTTCAAATAAATATAAATGCTAATAGTGTTAAAAGCTAACTTATATATTCACTCAAGCTTCAGAAAAATAATCAATGCCTATAATATATTTATTCATTGGTTGATTGTCGAAAATCACTTTGCAATTTAAGTTAAGACACAATTTTGCTTTCTTTTCAATGAAGTAGATTTCAATTTCCTTAAGTGCACTGCTCTGTTGTTAACTGAGAAATTTACGAATAATGCGTAATATGACTTGGCATTTTCCAAATTTCTTCCAGTAATCTGCGTAGATTTCTATTCCCCACACCACCTTTTCCACCATTCCACAGTTTTTTAAATATGGGATTAGACAATTTCATTTTCTAGAAAATAAGTGTATTTTGCATAATGAGCTTCGCGTCTTCCGAAATGCATCTTCCACAATTTAATTTTTTACCGAATGTTTGAACAATCCAATTATTCTCTAATTGACGCATTTCATAGGTTAAGAGTATGAAAAACAGTTGTGGAAGTGACACATAGATTCTTTAAAGTAATGAAACTAACAGCCATTTTTAACCAAATTTTGGCTTCATTTAACGGTAATATTTCTTTTTATAAAAACTATCAGTTGTAGCATCAGCACTAGTATAATATTTTATTAAAAATTTGATTAAAATGTCATATATTTTAAAAATAGTGTAGTTAATTTTATAGCGAAAATTCAACTGTAATGATAATACAGTTATGTATACATAGATTGTTTTTAGTTTAAACTGTTTAGTTCAAGAAACAGTTTTTAACAGTACCTATAACTGCATTGCATCTTATTCTTTTGTTTGTTTTTCGACATGCTTCATAAAGAGCAGTTTTTCATTTTCTAAAGCATTGAGTAAAGAATCTGTCGCAATTTGCATGGACGCATCGTCAGAAAAAATTCCTTTTTCATTTAAATCTACTAGATGACGTAAAATTTCGATATCTATCGATTGGTGCAATCATAATAGCGATCCGAGTCCTTGTTCGTCTGCAATAACACATCCGTCACTTCCTCGTTTTTGTGCGAAACATGGGCGGGAGAAAGAGACGGCCAATGGGCGAGTTTTCGCCCGCGTCTTATCGCAGTGGCCGCGGCGACGAAATTTTAAAATCTTCAAGTCGAAAAGTGATTTCATTTATATTTGATTGTTTAACAAAATTCGGTTCGAAAACTGTGCTTTGTAACATATAATGTAATAATATGTATGGAAATAATATAAAATTGCTATGGATCTTTGCTATAATATGGCATAGAAAAATATTTCTTTCGAGTTAACATTTTAGCAAACAATACATAGTTTGAATTATCGTCACACTAAAACTAACATAACAATAAATGGTTTTAAATAGTTTGAATTTCCTTGACTACAGTATTATAAATAGTTTGCTATGAATATTTTTATTCTTTATATTGCGATCGACTTAAAATTGTTTTAGACACATGGTACAAATACATTTTTAAGAGGTACCATCTAGAAATTTCTTTGTTAATTGATTGTTCATTCATTTTTGGAATTGATCAAAAATCAAACTAGATACAAGCTATTAAAATATCAATACAAGCTATCTAAATTAATAGCCAGCTTAACCAAACAAGTCCTTTAAAATAATGTTTTAAAACTAGTAATTTCTAGTCCTTTTATGTGATTTTAAACAACTAGATTTACATTAAAAATAGTTATTAAAACAGTATATGAATAACCTTTTATACAGCTTATTTTTCTAACCTTTTTATATTTTTTAAGGCTATTCCTATTTTGACAGTAACCACATCCTTATGTTTTACCATAACTTTTAAAGACAATTATGATGTTGAAGTTAACCAAAATGAAGCTGACGATTGTCCTTATTTTTAAAAAAAACACGTTGCTTTTTGTAAAATGTGGCCCCTCTTTAAAAAAAAAATGTTCGTTGCTTTTAATAAAAAAAAACTGTAGCCATCTTTGTTAAACATATAGTTAGGGTCAAGTGGGGTAAGTGTGATAGGGGGTAAGTGTGATAAACAACTCTTGTAGCTTTGGGAATCATTCTAAATATCTGAAAGTTTGCAATATATAACATTAGACCACTTATACTTAAACTAAAAAGAAATATTGACTTTAAGTAATAGTTTAAAGATAGTTTTGAGCTTTTGAATTTAAGTGCAACTTTCTGTTTTTTTTCAAATTCGAAAGGTTTTCTTCCAAATTCCATAAGTGTCATATTTTTATAAAAATCCTGTTGTTTTTTCTTTCTCTGTTAGTAAAAAGAATAAAGGTAAAGATATAAAACTGTTTTGGTTTATTATTTCACATGTTGTGAAGTATGGAAGTACAATCACAGTTACCCCTCAAAATATCAGTTGTGGGTAACTGTGATAAGTGACATGGGGTAAGTGTGATAATCCAAAACACCCCATTTACTTTGTGCAAAACATACATAAATATAAAAAAGTATTATATTATTATTAAATTATAAATTATTATAAAAAAATGAATAAAAGGAAATGGCATTTCATTTCATAATATGCCAGAGCATTTTGAATTAGAAATACCAAAAACTGACCTTTCTGCTGGATGCTACATTCTTGTTGCCTTTAAAAAAACGCACGGTAAAGCACTTTTTGAGACAAGTTCAGTCTGAAAATGAGGTGAATCGAGAAGGGATTACTGTAAAATTTCTTAAATATGATAGCATAACAAAGACATTTTCATGGCCAAATATAGAGGACGTGTGTATAATTGATGAGGACGATATTGTTTTGAACCTCCCATGTCCAAATATGGACCGAAGAGAACGTCTGTATTTTTCGTAAGATTTTGAAAATTTAAATTACAATCTGTAAAAAAAAAGCAGTCTAACTAATAATAAAAATTGAATAGCACCATAGGTATTTTGACTTTAAAATTGTTTGTTTCTTTTACATCCTGACTTAAGTTTATTATATCACAACATGAACCAAAAACGAAAATTCTCAATTTTTTTTATTTTTCTTATCCCTATATTTCTAATAAGATGTAAAATGCTAATAAATTTATGTTTACATTAAATTGTTAAGAAAAATGTATGCTAGGTAATTTATATGGCTTGAAAACACTTATTGCAACTGAAATCACACTTACCCACATCAAAATCACACTTACCCCTATGTGGGGCAAGTGTGATAAAAAAGCAATGGATTTTGAAATGCAAATTTTATTGACTTAAATTTGGAATTCAAACATATAAATTTTTTCCTACATAGGTATGTTTCTTATAATAATTCACTACCAATTTTAGGATTTGGAATTTACTTGAAGCAGAGAACTATTTTTTTAAAGGAAAAATGCAGAAACTCTATCACACTTACCCCACTTGACCCTAGTTGTAAGACACTTACTCTGCCTGCTTCATTTTAAAGAAAAAATGGAAACCTGAAGCTTCTAAAAGTTTTAAAATCTAGTTTAACTACAATCATTGATGCGTAAACAAGCCTGTTAGTTGCCCTCCCTTTATCGACGGAAGCATTACTAAACTTTCTCTCCGTTTGTGCTCTTACCGTGCGTGGAACAGTGACGGATCCAACATGGTAACTCAATGAGACATCCGTCACTTTTTCGCGGTGCGATCTATGCGGCGAGTGAAGTTTCTCCGAAATCATTTCTATTTCTCCGAAATTCTTGAAAGATTCTGTAGAAGTGTTCATTGAATGTCACTTTATGAATGTTTTGTGCATAAACAAAGCAGACCGGAATGTTCGTCCCGATGGAAACGTTTCTATGGTTACAATTATCCCAATATTAAAGGTCAACAACTCGTTTAAGGTTTTAGATTAATTGATCATAACGCATGATTCAAGTTTCAAATGTGACACATTAATTGCTTTTTAAAGATCTTGAAAGGGTTTCGGACACGTGGAAAAGCGGAGAAGCGACTGCACTGTTAAAACTGAAGGTGACAAATGGGGGCCATTTTTGTCCCCAGGGTGAAAAGGAGGTCCCATTTGGCTCCTCAAGGCTATGAATCACCTTGGGTCGATGAATCTTGGGCTTGTAAATGGCTCTGACGGGCAAAGACATTCACCCCTGGAGGTGCCCAGTGTCACCTTCAGTTTTAACAGTGTGGGATTATCGGGGCTTGTGCTTTATCTAACTCGAGAGTAGAGGAATAAAGTTGGATTTCTATTCAATTTGGAACAAACAGATAATCTTGAATATCTAGAATTCTAAGAACGATATAAATCCTTTAGGAATAGTAAATATATTTATGTTTAGGAAAAGAAAATCCTTTTACGTTACTTGATATAGACAGAACAATTGATTTTTTAAAAACAAAAACTTACAAACATATTATCTGTATTCGTTATTATAAATTTATTTCAAGTAGTTTTATATATTGATAAATTTAAAATTAACAATGATATTATTATTATTTTTTATTATTGACAATAAAATTATCAAAAAAAATTATAAACCCTAGTAGCCATTATTTTATTTATTGTTAACCCTCAAAATAATAATTTTTTGACAATTTTTTTAACAATAAGTTTAGTTTTAACTTGCAAATTAAATTGTATATTTTTAATACGTATTTTTTTAATTGAAAATCGTTATCGTTCATACTACGATCGATTAAAACTATTAATAATAAAATTAATTAAAAATTACTAATAATGTAACTTTATATAATGATCTCTGAATAAAAACAACTAAAGTTACAAGCTTTTAAGTAAAATTATGCACATAGAAAAAAAAGAGAACCCACTGACATTATGTACGAATTATAAAAAAAAGTTAATATCTTTAAGTTTAAATTTCTATACTATGTGTTTCTTACATTACTACTTCCTAGAGAACAATCTTTATAAAAAAACATTAAAGTCTTTTAGAAAAAAAAAACAAATCTTGTAAAAATGATTTTAAAACATTTTTAATAAAAATGCAACAATAGAATAATACATTTCTAGCAACCTATTTAAAACGGCACTGAAGGTATTTAAACATGGTTTGTGAAATAAATGGATTATAAAAAAGCTTCTTTAAGCGGTGGGAATTTTGTGAGAGATTTTTCCCTTTATTCTTATTAAGCGAAAAAATGTGTCACTGGCTTAACAGTATAGTTTTTTGGCATCATGCACTCCGCATATCTTATTTTGAATTGTTTATAACTTGATTGTCCCTTAAAAGGCATTTATCTGTGTGTGTTACGTTAAATTGAAAATGAAGTGTTGTATATATTTATTTGAATTAGTTCTATTAATGGAAATTGTGATCTCTTAAAGTATTCAGTTATAGAATATGGAATTAGATAGACTGTTAAAAGGTAATACCGTACCTAAAACTGCATTTTTTCTTATTTTTAGTTTGCTTTCGGACCTGCTTTTTAAAGAGCAGTTTTTCAATTTCTAAAGCATTGCGCT
Organism: Oedothorax gibbosus; assembly: GCA_019343175.1. NCBI lineage: Eukaryota > Metazoa > Arthropoda > Arachnida > Araneae > Linyphiidae > Oedothorax > Oedothorax gibbosus. Next base: position 1,656,591 of record JAFNEN010000097.1, read on the forward strand.
GACGTATCGGCCAAAAAATTACTTTTTGAGTTAAATCTACTTCATGATGAATACCAAAATGTCAAATTTCGAAATCTATCAATTGGTGCAATCGGAATAGAAATAATCGGAATATAACCTGGCTGTTACTTTAAAAGAAATTTATCTATGTATGTTACGTTAAATTGAAAATGAAGTGTTGTATATATTTATTTGAATTAGTTCTATTAATGGAAATTGCGATCTTTTAAAGTATTCAGTTATAGAATATGGAATTAGATAGACTGTTAAAAGGAAATACCGTACCTAAAACTGCATTTTTTCTTATTTTGAGTTTGCTTTCGGACCTGCTTTTTAAAGAGCAGTTTTTCAATTTCTAAAGCATTGCGCTGACGTATCGGCCAAAAAATTACTTTTTGAGTTAAATCTACTTCATGATGAATACCATATTGTCAAATTTCGAAATCTATCAATTGGTGCAATCGGAATAGAAATAATCGGAATATAACCTGGCTATTACTTTAAAAGAAATTTATCTATGTATGTTACGTTAAATTGAAAATGAAGTGTTGTATATATTCATTTGAATTAGTTCTATTAATGGAAATTGCGATCTTTTAAAGTATTCAGTTATAGAATATGGAATTAGATAGACTGTTAAAAGGAAATACCGTACCTAAAACTGCATTTTTTCTTATTTTTAGTTTGCTTTCGGACCTGCTTTTTAAAGAGCAGTTTTTCAATTTCTAAAGCATTGCGCTGACGTATCGGCCAAAAAATTACTTTTTGAGTTAAATCCACTTCATGATGAATACCATAATGTCAAATTTCGAAATCTATCAATTGGTGCAATCGGAATAGAAATAATCGGAATATAACCTGGCTGTTACTTTAAAAGAAATTTATCTATGTATGTTACGTTAAATTGAAAATGAAGTGTTGTATATATTTATTTGAATTAGTTCTATTAATGGAAATTGCGATCTTTTAAAAGTATTCAGTTATAGAATATGGAATTAGATAGACTGTTAAAAGGAAATTCCGTACCTAAAACTGCATTTTTTCTTATTTTTAGTTTGCTTTCGGACCTGCTTTTTAAAGAGCAGTTTTTCAATTTCTAAAGCATTGCGCTGACGTATCGGCCAAAAAATTACTTTTTGAGTTAAATCTACTTCATGATGAATACCATAATGTCAAATTTCGAAATCTATCAATTGGTGCAATCGGAATAGAAATAATCGGAATATAACCTGGCTGCTTTAAAAGAAATTTATCTATGTATGTTACGTTAAATTGAAAATGAAGTGTTGTATATATTCATTTGAATTAGTTCTATTAATGGAAATTGCGATCTTTTAAAGTATTCAGTTATAGAATATGGAATTAGATAGACTGTTAAAAGGTAATACCGTACCTAAAACTGCATTTTTTCTTATTTTTAGTTTGCTTTCGGACCTGCTTTTTAAAGAGCAGTTTTTCAATTTCTAAAGCATTGCGCTGACGTATCGGCCAAAAAATTACTTTTTGAGTTAAATCTACTTCATGATGAATACCATATTGTCAAATTTCGAAATCTATCAATTGGTGCAATCGGAATAGAAATAATCTGAATATAACCTGGCTATTACTTTAAAAGAAATTTATCTATGTATGTCACGTTAAATTGAAAATGAAGTGTTGTATATATTCATTTGAATTAGTTCTATTAATGGAAATTGCGATCTTTTAAAGTATTCAGTTATAGAATATGGAATTAGATAGACTGTTAAAAGGAAATACCGTACCTAAAACTGCATTTTTTCTTATTTTTAGTTTGCTTTCGGACCTGCTTTTTAAAGAGCAGTTTTTCAATTTCTAAAGCATTGCGCTGACGTATCGGCCAAAAAATTACTTTTTGAGTTAAATCCACTTCATGATGAATACCATAATGTCAAATTTCGAAATCTATCAATTGGTGCAATCGGAATAGAAATAATCGGAATATAACCTGGCTGTTACTTTAAAAGAAATTTATCTATGTATGTTACGTTAAATTGAAAATGAAGTGTTGTATATATTCATTTGAATTAGTTCTATTAATGGAAATTGCGATCTTTTAAAAGTATTCAGTTATAGAATATGGAATTAGATAGACTGTTAAAAGGAAATACCGTACCTAAAACTGCATTTTTTCTTATTTTTAGTTTGCTTTCGGACCTGCTTTTTAAAGAGCAGTTTTTCAATTTCTAAATCATTGCGCTGACGTATCGGCCAAAAAATTACTTTTTGAGTTAAATCTACTTCATGATGAATACCATAATGTCAAATTTCGAAATCTATCAATTGGTGCAATCGGAATAGAAATAATCGGAATATAACCTGGCTGCTTTAAAAGAAATTTATCTATGTATGTTACGTTAAATTGAAAATGAAGTGTTGTATATATTCATTTGAATTCGTTCTATTAATGGAAATTGCGATCTTTTAAAGTATTCAGTTATAGAATATGGAATTAGATAGACTGTTAAAAGGAAATACCGTACCTAAAACTGCATTTTTTCTTATTTTTAGTTTGCTTTCGGACCTGCTTTTTAAAGAGCAGTTTTTCAATTTCTAAAGCATTGCGCTGACGTATCGGCCAAAAAATTACTTTTTGAGTTAAATCTACTTCATGATGAATACCATGTCAAAATTCGAAATCTATCAATTGGTGCAATCGGAATAGAAATAATCGGAATATAACCTGGCTGTTACTTTAAAAGAAATTTATCTATGTATGTTACGTTAAATTGAAAATGGTGTTGTATATATTTATTTGAATTAGTTCTATTAATGGAAATTGTGATCTCTTAAAATATTCAAATATAGAATATGGAATTAAATAGACTGCTAAAAATGTAATGCTTGGTTTTACCAAAATAACGGTTTATAGTAGCTGCAACGGCTGTGTGGGGAAATGTTTCATAATATTTTCGGTACATTTTCTGCATTTTCAAAGGTTTCAAATAAATACAAGTGCTAATAGTGTTAAGATTAAAAATCTAACTTATTATATTTTCTAACAAAAATATATGAAATATGCTAGAAAACTTCCGAAAACATATAAATGTTATTTTTAAAATTAATTTACAATAATTTTTTGTTCCAAATTTGACAACCAAATGAAGTTCGAATTGTTCGTTTGTTTTCCTTTTTAATGAAGTAGATTTCAATTTCCTTAAGCGAACTTCTCTCTTGTTAACTGACAAATTTGCGAATAATGCGTAATATGACTTGGCACTTTCTAAATTTCTTCCAGTCTTCTGCGTAGATTTCTATCCCACACACCACCTTTTCCACTATTCCACAATTTTTTACAAATTGAATTAAACAATTTCATTTTCTAGAAAATAAATGTGTTTTGCATTATGGATTCGCGTCTTTCGAATTGCATCTTCCACAATTTCAATATTTTACCAAATGTTTGAACAATCAAATTAGTCTCTTATTAACGCATTTCATAGGTTTAGAATATGGAATAGTATTGGAAGTGACACATGGATTCTTTGAAGTAAAGAAACTAACAGCCAATTTTTTAACCACTTTTTGGCTTTATTTAATGGTAATAATTTCTTATGAAAATTAGCAGTTGTAGCATCTGCACTAGTATATTTTATAATTTTCTTTGTTAAAATGCTATATTTTTTTATAAATAATGTAGTTCATTTTATGGCAAAAATACAACTGTAATGATAATACAGTTACATATACTTATACTGTTTTTAGTTTAAACTGTTTAGAGTTACAGAAATAGCTTTTATAACAGAACCTAAAACTGCATTGCATCAAATTTTTTGTTTGTTTTCCGACATAGTTTTTAAAGAGCATTTTTTTCCATTTCTAAAGCATTGAGTAAAGAATATATTGCAATTCGCTCTGAAAAGTGACGTATCGGCCAAAAAAAATATTTTTTGAGTCTAATCTACTATATGTTGTAAAATGTCGATATCTATTGATTGGTGCAATCGGAATAGCGACCCGAGCCTTCGTTCGTCTGCAAAAACACATCCGTCACTTTCTCGTTTTTGGAAGCACATGAGCGGGAAAACGAGACGTTTCGGCCTGTGGCGATTTTTCTCCCGCTTCGTAACGCAATGTCCACGACGAGGAAATTTGTACAGCTTGAATGCGAAAAGTGAATTCATTTATATTTGATATACTATTTAACAAAACTCGTTTCGAAAACTGTGTTTTGTAGTATATTATATGTTTAATATGTGTGGAAATAATCTAAAATTGCTAGATCTGTGTTATAATGGCATAGAAAAATATTTTTTTGAGTTAACATTTTTTACAAACAATAAGTAGATTTAAATAGTTTGCACTACTTTGGCTACAATGTAATTAATTGTTTGCATAAATCTTTTTATTCTTTTACATTGCGATGAACTTAAAATAATGTCTAGACACATAGTTCAAATAATTATTTAAGAGGTACTACTAGAAATAGAATTCGTTAATTGATTGTGATTGTGTATTCATCTTTGAAATTAATCAATAATAAAAATAGATACAAGTTATTAAAAATATTAATACAAGCTTTTTCTAGTCTTTTAAAATTATTTTAAAGTAGGTTTACATAAAAACAGTTATTAAAATAGTCTATAAATAACATTTTATAGAAAATAAAAGGTTAACAATTCTATTTTGACTGTAACCACATCCTACAGTTTTACTATCGCTATTATATATATATATATATATATATATATATATATATATATATATTATATATATATATATATATATATATATATATATATATATATATATATATATTATATATATATATATATATATATATATATATATATATATATATATATATATATATATATATATATATATATATATATATATATATATATATATATATATAATATATATATATATATATATATATATATAATATATATATATTATGATTTTAAGTTATGATTAGTTTTTAGTTATGATTTTAAGGTTTTGAATTTCAAATTAACTTAATCAGAAACATCTCCAGTTTTCTATCATTTTAATTTCTAAAAACTCTTAATTAAAAAAGCAGTTTATAATGAAGTTTGATTTCAATTAACTACTTATAATCTACTCATTGATTATTATAAAGAAAGGAAAATGTTATTAAAAAACTTGGTGCAAAAGTTGTTTCAAAATATTTCCTCAATTTTCGTATTGCAAATGAAATTTAGTAATTTTATACATTTTAATAAAACTCAAAATGATTTTTACAATTTAAAAATAAGTTTAATCCTTCATTTAAAAACACAGCTATGTTTATCACTGTTTGATAAAACAAAACTGTTCTTTCCCATTAAAATCAAGTCAAAATACTAACTTTAGACTTTTGATTCTTATCAATTTAGAAGATTTCCTGTATGAAAACCAGTTTTAAAGTTTCTTAAAATAATTTGGAATCTCTTTAAAAAACATTCCTACTATTTATTAAAAAAAAGCTGTAGCCTCTTTTTAGCTTCCACACTACGTTTATAACGTAAAAAGTGGAAGGTATTATAATAGTTCAGTCCGTCTGTCCGTCACCCACTTTCATAGCCCAAACTACAAATGCTACGGACAATGGTGATACGTCAAAAAATTCAGCGCATGTGGAAATTAGAATACATTGAAAATGTCAGAAAAGAATTCGAAGTACTTCAATTATTTAAAAACTGCAAAATTTAATGCTCATTTAATAAGCATAGGAAGCCATTTTTATTAGAATTAAATCACCATTTCCATTCGCTACAATCGCACGAGAAACTTTAATTCTTTTAGACAATGAATTAAAATAAATTTATTTTTGCAACAAAGATCAGTTTGAAATGACGTCGAATATATTTCACTACGAGATTCTTTGTACGTTGATATGAAATGTTTTAATTCTATTTAAAAGCGAGGAATATTACATATTTATTCTTTGAAATATAAATTAATTTTTGCAAACGATAAGTAATATTATTGAATTTTCGAAATAAAATAAATGAAACTAGCCAAATTTAGCATGTAAATGTTTAATATAGAATTAATGCTGTGTTTGGGCGCCTTTTTACCTGTTAAACACAACTGTTGTGTGGAAGCGGGTTAAGTGACAGACTCTGTTACAAACCTTCTTGTTTTAAACCTAGTAAGAAGTAAAACTCACTATGTCTGCTTCATTTTAGATAATAAAATAAACCTGGACCTTCTAAAAGTTTTAAAAGAGTAACGGATCCCTCATTGTTACTCAATATTACATAATTGAACATTGTTATCATTTGTACCACAATCAAATAAAACTATCAATAACAAATTAACTAAAAATTACTATTAAAGTAACTTTATATTTGTGAAATGATCGTTGAATAAAAACAAGAAAAGGTGCAAGCTTTAAGTAAAATTATGCACAGAGAAAAAAAAATAAAACACGTTCGTAGCTCCTAATAAAAAATAACTGTAACATATCCTTTGAAACATTGTTAAATGTAAAACTCACTGTCTGTCGGAAGAAAAAATGAAACCTGAGGCTTCTAAAAGTTTTAAAATCTAGTTTAACTACAGTCTTTGATGCGTAAACAAGTCGGTAAGTTGCCCTCCCTTTATCGACGGAAGCATTACTAAACTTTCGCTCCGTTTGTGCAACACATCACACCGTGCGTGGAAGAGTGGCGGATCCCCTACAGTAACTCAACGGGACATCCGTCACTTTTTCGCGTTGAGATATATGAGGCGGGAAAAGCGCGCATTTCTCCGAAATTCTTGAAAGATTCTTTGGAAGTGTTCATTGAATGTCACTTTATGAATGTAGTGTGCATAAACAGAGAATGTGCGTCCCGATCGACCCGTTTCTATGGTTACACTTATCCCACCATTAAAGGTCAACATCTCGTTTAAGATTTTAGATTAACTGATCATAACGCATTATTCAAGTTTCAACTGTGGCACATTAATTGTTCTTTAAAGATCTTGAAAGGGTTTGGGACACGTGGGAAAGCGGAGACAACTGGGATTACCAGGGCTTGCGCTTTATCTAACTCGAGAGTAGCGGAATAAAGTCGGATTTCTATTCAATTCGGAATAAATAGATAATCTTGAATATTTAGAATTCTAAGAACGATAAAAAAATCCTTTAGGAATAGTAAAAATATTTGTGTTTAGGAAAAGGAAATCCTTTTACGTTACTTGGATAAAAATAGAACAATTGATTTTTTAGAACATAAAACAAAATTTTTAAAAGCACATTATCAGTGATCGTTAATGGATTTATTTCAAGTAGTTTTAAATATTGATAAATAAATTATTAACAATAAAATTATTAAAACATTTTTAACACCATTAGTTATTAATTTATTTATTGTTAACCCACAAAATAATATTTTTTTGACAATTTTATATTAATGGAGCCTGGGGAGCCATGCCCATAAGGAAGGCTTGGCCCACCTTTAAATTTTAGTATTTAAAAATATTTTAGCATTTTCTCAATAGATGGTACTCAAAGCTACTGTTGTCAGCAGATAGCCACCTTAGTTTTATTGAGCTACTTTTTTGCATTGAGGAGAAAATAAAAAAAGAAAGTTTCTCACCCCAAAAAGTAAACATTTTAGACATAATTTGTAAGATTTTTTCAGAAAAACCAATTCAATTAAGTTTAAGTATATGGTATTTTTAAAATACTGTTATATTAAGGTTTTATTTTAGGTATAAAGTTTGTGCAATATGAAGTAGGCTTCAAAGCACCATGTGCCATTCTTTACGAAATGTCTAGGTGGGGAGGGTTGGCCACTCTATGTAAGGGAGGGTTGGCCACTGGACCAAGGCTCCCTAAGTGAACTAGTTATGAAAATCTATACATAATGTTTATCAAATACACGGTTAATAATAACGTATGATTATAACTTTATGAAGGTAATAGATTGATTATTAGTATTTGTACTTGTTTAGAATAAAACGAAAACCTCAACTAAATCAAACTTATCATTTATGACCAAATATCAAACTTTTTCTGCAAAAACTATATAAGTTATTAATTCAAGTATAATAATACTCCAGATTAATATTAAGATATTATCAGATTTTTTCTTTATAGGGGGAGGGGGACGAACGAGTAGCTTTGAAAGTGCGCTTTGACTTTTACAGTTTGTGCCGTTAAAATAAAAAAAAATCAAACTGAGGCTTATATCTTGTGCATTTTAATGTGTGTACAAACTGAATAAAATATATTTAACATAAATATAAAAAATTATATGTTATGGACAATATTAGAATTTTTAATTCATACAATACTAGAAAAATGTATTACTCTAAATATTACGGTAAACATGATTTTTAAATGAGTTCCAGAGTGTTGAATTATAATATAATTTTTTTTTACATTTAATGCTTACAAAATTAATTTGAAATATTTATTATTTTGCCCTTTAAAATTAGGATTTTTGCATGGGCCAAGTCTCCCTTACCATGGGCCAAGTCTCCCTTATTAAGGGAGAACTAGCCAAATGTCTAAGTTTTAAAAAACAATATATTTAAAAAAGAAAAAATGCATTATTTATATTAACACTACTATATCCTTGTTGCCAATAAAATTTCCTATAATATGTGCTATTATATGAAATTTTTAGTGTAAAAATAAAATTCTGAAACTATGGCCAAGGCTCCCCAGTCTCCAATACAATAATTTTAGATTTAACTAGTAACAACAATTGTAGCATGAAATTATTCATAACAAATTAAATCGCATATTTTTTAATATATATTTTGTTTTTAAAATTGAAAAAACGTTATTGTTCATACTATGATCCGATTAAAACTATTAATAATAAAATTAATTAAAAATTACTATTAATGTAGTTTTACATTTGTATAGTGATATATGAATAAAAACAACTAAAGTTACAAGCTTTTAAGTAAAATTATGCACATAGAAAAGAAATGAGAACCCACTAACATTATTTACTAATTACAAAAAAAGTTAATCTTTTTAAGTTTTAATTTCTATGCTATGTGTTTCTTTCATTGTTACTTCTTAGAAAATAATCTTTATAAAAAGAATTGATTAAGTCTTTCAGAAAAGAAAATCAAATCTTGGAAAAATGGCTTATCACTTTTTTAAAATAAAAAACGCATTAATAGAAGAATATATTTCTAACAACCTATTTAAAATGGCACTTTAGATATTTAATCACGGCTTGTGAAATAAATGGATTAAAAAAAGCTTCTTTAAGCACCGGGCATTTTGTGCGAGTTTTTCCATTTATTCTTATTAAACGAAAAAATGTGCTACTGGCTTAACAGTATATTTTTTTGGCATCATGAACTCCACATATCTTATTGTGGATAGTTTATAACCTGGCTGACGCTCTAAAAGGAATTTATTTATGCATGTTACGTTAAATTGAAATTAAAGTGTTGGATATATTTATTTGAATTAGTTCGATCAATGGAAATTGCGATCTTTTAAAGTATTCAATTATAGAATATGGAATTAGATAGACTGGTAATACCGTACCTAAAACTGCATTTCTTCTTATTTTTAGTTTGCTTTCAGACCTGCTTTTTAAAGAGCAGTTTTTCAATTTCTATAAAGCATTGCGCTGAGGTATCGGCCAAAAAAATTTACTTTTTGAGTTAAATCTACTTCATGATGAATACAATAATGTCAAATTTCGAAATCTATCAATTGGTACAATCGGAACAGAAATCCGAGCCCCCGTTCGCCTGCAAGTTTCCGTTACTTTCTCGATTTTGGACGAACATGAGGGAAAACGAGACTCATGGGCAATCGGGGATTTTTCGCCCGCTTCTTATCGCGAGGAATTTGTAAAGCTTGAAGTCGAAAAGTGGATTCATTTAAATTTGATGTACTACTTAACAAAACTCGTTCGGAAACTGTGTTTTGTAGTATAAAATATAATTAATGTATGTGGAATTAATGTATGTATAAAATTTCTATGGATCTATGTTGTAATGGTATAGAAAATATTTCTTTCGAGTTAATATTTGAGCAAATAATAAATAGTTAGTGTGAATTACCGCCGCACTAAAACAAACAATGAATAGCTTTAAATATTTTGCATTTCTTTGACTACTTTGTAATAAAAGTTTGTGATTAGTATTTTTGTTCTTTTATAAAACGATGAACTTAAAATCATTTCTAGACACATGGTAAAAATAAGTCTTGAAGAGGAACCTTCTAGAAATGTCTTTGTTAATTGATTGTTCGTTTATCTTTGAAATTAATCAAAAATTAAACTAGATACAAGCTATCAAAAATATGCTATTTAAATTAATATCCAGCTAAACCAAGCAATCTCTTTAAAATAATGTATTAAAACTTGCAATTTCTAGTCCTTTTATATGAATTTTAAGACGATTTACGAAAAAATAGTATATAAAAAAACCTTTATAGAAAGAAGCTACTGGGAGTTTTATAGAGGTGATATTTAATATTAATAATAATTATTTATAACTATTTGTAATAATATATTTTAATCTCTTTTATTATTGAAAAACGTTATCGTTCATACTACGATCGATTAAATCTATTAAAAATAAAATTAATTAAAAATTACTATTAATGTTACTTTACATTTATATAATAATTTATGAATAAACATAACTCAAGTTACAAGCTCTTAAGTAAAATTATGTACATAGAAAAAAAAATGATAACCCAACGAAATTACGTACGATTTATAAAAAATCAATGTAGTAAGAAACACGTTGCTACGTGTTTCTTGCATTGTAAATTCCAAGAAAACAAGCTTTATAAAAAAATGATAAAGTCTTTCAGAAAAGAAAAACAAATCTTGGAAAAATGGCTTATAAAACTTTTTTTAAATAAATAACGCAACAATAGAAGAATACATTTCTAACAACTTATTTAAAATCGCCTTTAAGATATTTAAACATGGTCATATAATTAAATGGATTATAAAAAAAGCTTCTTTAAGTGCCGGGCATTTTGTGACAGTTTTTCCATTCATTCTTATTAAACGAAAAAAATGATACTGGCTTAACAGTATATTTTTTAGCATCATACCTTATTGTGTATATTTTATAACTTGACTAACAGTACTACAGCGTATCTTATCTAAAGAGTAACAATTCGTAGACTTCGTTTGGTTTAGTTTCGAGATAGCTTTGGAATATTTATTTGATGCTTGAGGAATAAGCAAATAATGTTTACAGAGTATGAAACTTCAAATCTCGCCATCTGCCAGTTATCCTATAAAATGATTTGTGCTGGTGGAAAATTTGTGCTCTTGTTTGTAAGTGCAAACCAGTGCTGGGAATCTGAGTGAGGAGCACCGACGGTGGGTCCTTACGACAACTGAAAGTATGAAAAATGCGGAGACAGGGCGTAGTATAACATTCAAAAACATTAAAAGAAGTCCACTCGACTAGCGTCTCGGGAGCTGATTATCCCTAGAGCAACGTTACAGCGCCTAATGTACCAGCTGAACCTTAAACCGTACCGCCCAGTTACGAGGCCTTCTTGAGGACCATCCTAATTACAGTTCTGTGAGATAATGCGCAATCAACTGAGTGAACAACCAGGCATACTTTCGAAAAATAACTGATGCTGTATAAATAACTGATGCTGTATAAATAACTGTATACCTAACTAACTGTAAGCTACCCTGTATTTATTTAAATGAGTTCCATGAAAGAAAATTGTGATTTTTTTAAAGTATTCTAATATAGAGTATGGAATTATATGTAGAGAGGAGAGGAGGGTAATATATGAAATACCATTTATATTTTTAAGAATAACTCTTTTGGTTTTAAATAAAAATCTACACCACCATTTTCAGTACATACTATAACTAATGGTAATGAAGTGCCAATAGTGAAACAAAACAGTATTTACTTTTTTGTTATGAAAAAATCTACTTTAAAAAAGTTACAAGTGGAGGGTAATATGGGATAATCGGGTAAAATGGAATAGTTGTTTACAATTCTTGAAAAATTAATTATATTTCACAGAACATAGTTAATTTTAACTAAAAAACAATATTTGAAAATTTACGCTCGAATAGTTTTGTTTTTAAGTCTATTTACAAAAATCACAAACTTAATCTTCTTTCTCTGATCCAGTACAGTCAAAATGAACCCATAAAGAACAGCTAATGCGTTAAATCTAAATTTCATTGATCTTCGGAAAATGTTCCGTTACAAAAGATACATTCAGAAACTTTGTTTACCGGTTCTTTAGTTTATGACATGAAAGCAATTTCATATGATATGTATTCCATATTACCCCACACACCATTTTGGATTATGAGCCATTTTACTGACGGATTGATGGACAATGATTAACATATAACAAACTACTATTATTTTAGTATACATTATTATTCTTAACAAAAAATTAAAGTCTCATGATTACTGGTATATTAAAAGGTTCGAGCAACTATCCGACAAAAACTTTCAAAAATCCCAAAACACACTTTGTTTTGCAGCGACTGTAACGACATTAATAGGAAGTTAACTCTTTGTTCACTGCATCATGAATGATTTATTAAGTTTCTTTCATGGCATTTCCACGTAAAGACAGCACGAGAGAGGGCTGAAACTTCAGTATTCCATATTCCCCGACACACCATTTTGGATTATGAGCCATTTTACAGACGGATTGATGGACAATGATGGCTAAAAAACGACTACTGCATAACAAACTACTATTATTTTAGTATACATTATTATTCTTAACAAAAAATTAAAGTCTCATGATTACTGGTATATTAAAAGGTTCGAGCAACTATCCGACAAAAACTTTCAAAAATCCAAAAACACACTTTAATTTGCAGCGACTGTAACGACAGTAAAGGGAAGTTAACTCTTTGTTCACGCATCATGAAGGATTTCTTAGGTTTCTTTCATGGCATTTCCACGTAAAGACAGCACGAGAGAGGGCTGAAACTTCAGTATTCCATATTACCCGACTATTTAATAATACCCCCCTCTCCTCTAGATAGACTATTAAAAATGTAATGCTTGGTTTCTCTCACTAAAATAATGGTTCTTAGTAGCAGCAACGGCTGTGTGGGGAAATGTTTCACCATATAAATTCGGTTGAACAATATTCAAGTTTCTGAAACAAAACCTTAGAAATTGTCCAACTGAATACCGAAAAAAACCCGCAATATTTCAAGACACAGCCATTGCAGCTACTAAGAACCATATGTTTGGTAAACCTAGCGCCAAACTTTTAACAGCTGACCAATTTTTAACAGTTTTTACCCTATTTTGAAAACCTTTGGAGATATAGATTATATTTAGCAAAAATTATCAAAATTTAAACAAAATTCTTTAAAAACAACTATAGACACGTATTTTGCATCTTGACTGTTTGTCCTACCTCAAGTAATATTTAACTAATATAAAAACCTAATGTTTTTATAAAGTTTAAATTCAAGTCGTTGTAAAAAGAATAAAAAAATGATTTGGAGATTTCGAAAATCCTCAGATAACGTCGATAAATGGGATAGAGTTACTTAACAAATAAGTCTAAAGTGAAATAGAATTTAGAAAGTATTTTCTACCCTAAAATAAATATTTACTTTTGTGAATTTGCACATTGATTTTGTATCCGACTATTACCTTTTTAAGATTACTTCAGGGTACTATAAAAGTTATACAAATATGCACTATGTACTTACATTAAATATTTTATCAAGGTGCGTATACAAGTATATTTGAGAGGATAATCTAATATTATATCAGAAATATAAATGCAAATAGTGTTAGGAATGAAAGGCTAACTTATTATATTTTCCAATAAAAATATCTGAAATATGCTCGAATATTTCCGAAATCACATAAAATAAATTTTATTTTTAAAACTAATTTGCAATAATTCGGTAATTTTTTTTCTAAACTTGACAACCAAATTGTAGCTATTATTTTGGGAATGTAGCACTATTTTGGCAATGAGTTGAACTAAACATAAACAGCATCACTACTACATTCATATTATATTTTAAACTACTGCAAATTATTTTTTACTTATAATTAATAATATATATTGATGCTCAAGTTTCAGAAAAATATTCACTCCCTATAATAATTTCTTTATTGATTGATTATCAAAAATCACTTTGCAATTGAAGAGTTCGGACAAAATTTGCTCTCTTCTTAATGAAGTAGATTTCAATTCCCTTAAGTGCACTGCTCTGTTGTTAACTAAGAAATTTACGAATAATGCGTAATATGACTTGGCATTTTCTAAATTTCTTCCAGTAATTTGCGTAGATTTCTATTCCACACACCACCTTTTCCATTATTCCACAATTTTTCAAATATTGGATTAGACAATTTCATTTTCTAGAAATTAAATGTGTTTTGCGTAATCTTTCAAAATGCATCTTCCACAATTTTAATAGTTTAATAAATGTTTGAACAATCAAATTAGTCTCTAATTGACGCATTTCATAGCCTTAGAATATGGAAAATAGTATTGGAAGTGACACATGGATTCTTTGAAGTAAGGAAACTAACAGCCAATTTTGTTACCACTTTTTGGTTTTATTTAATGGTTATAGTTTTTCTTATGAAAACTAGCAGTTGTAGCATCTGCACTAGTGTATTATTTTATAATTTTTTTTACTAAAATGCTATATTTTTTATAAATGAAGTAGTTCATTTTATAGCCAAATTGTAATAATAATACAGTTATATTTACTTACAGTTATATTATTTTTAGTTTAAACTGTTTGTTAAAGAAATAGTTTCTAACAGTACCTTAAACTGCATTGCATCAATTTTTTTCGTTTGTTTTCTGACATGCTTTTTAAAGAGCAGTTCTTCAATTTCTAAAGCATTGAGTAAAGAATATATCGCAATTCGCTCTGAAAAGTGACGTATCGGCCAAAAAAAATTTTTTTTGAGTTTAATCCGCTATATGTTATAAAATTTTGATATATATCGATTGGTGCAATCGGAATGCAATCCGAGCCTCCGTTCGTCTGCAATAACACATCCGTCACTTTTTCGTTTTTGGGCTAACAAGAGCGGGAGAAAGAGACGGTTAATGGAAGATTTTTCGCCCGTTTTGTATCGCAGTGGCCGCGGCGAGGAATTTTGCAATTCTTGAAGTCGAAAAGTGAATTCGTTTATATTTGATAAACTATTTAACAAAATTCGTTTCTAAAACTATGTTTTGTTTTATATACTATATTTAATATGGTGTGGAAAGAATATAAAATTGCTATGGATCTATGTTGTAATGGCACAGAAAAATATTTCTTCGAGTTAACATTTTTTTAAACAATAAATAGATTTAAATAGTTTGCAATACTTTGACTGCAGTGTAATAAATAGTTTGGGATTAATATTTTTATTCTTTTATATTGTGATGAACTGAGAATCATTTATAGACACATGGTACAAATAAATCTTTAAAAGGTACATTCTATAGAAATTTCTTATTTATTGATTCTTCATTCATCTTTGAAATTAATCAAAAATCAAACTATATACAAGATATTAAAAACCGTAATACAAGCTTCTTAAACTAATAACCAGCTAAACCAAACAAGTTCAATAATGTTTTGAAACTTGTAATTTTTAGTCCTTTTATATTATTTTAAATTAGATTTACACATAAAACACAAAAAAGTTTTTGAAATAGTATATAAATAACCTTTTATAGAAAATAAGAGTTCAACAATCCTATTTTGACTGTAACCGCATCATTTTATAGATATGTTTTACAGTTATTATTTTAAAGTGTTTAAATTTCAAATTCACTTAATCAGAAACAATTGAAGTTTTCTATCATTTCAATTTTTTAAAAATTCCTCATTAAAAACAACGGTTTATATTAAAGTTTGATTTCAACTAACGACTTATAATTTACTCATTGATTATATTAAAGTAAGGAAAATGTCATTCGAAAAATTAGTGTAAAATTTGTTTCAAAGTTATTCTTAATATTAGAGATGAATTGTAAATGTCCGAAAATTTTAGATCCATCACCTTTGCGCGCTCAAGATTTAACGTTTTTGCATAAGGAAAAAAGTGACGAATCTGAAATTTTCCTAACAAATACAAATTTAAAACTAAGAATTCCCACATATAGTTTTTGGTACTTGTAAAACGGATATTTATGCCAAATATTTTGTATCTAGGTTCATTTAGAACGCTTCTATGATATTTCAAATTTTTCACAAAAACTTTAAACAGCTTTCCTGAAGAACCGCTTTTTCCGCGCACGGTGCGATATATCAACCGATTTGAAAAATAAAATAACGATTTAACATTTTATTCGGCGCAGACGTCAATTTTTTATTCGAGCTCAGAATTTGCATTTTAACTGGAGATTGAAACCAATATACGACATGGATGTTTTTTTCTTACCAAGTTATTGGTTTGTCAGGTGGATGTTACAAATTCACACTGGTTTCAGAGTTTTTGCTAAAGCTTTTAGACTCCGTGCAAAAAGAATAATTCGTATAGATTCGGTGCCTTTTTATATTTCAAGACAAAATCAAACTTTACTCATATCCAACCGATGAATTCATAAAAACGGAACGACTTTTTTTATACAACACAGAATCTCGTGGCTGCTAGAAGTAAAATTAATTCATGGATATTAAATTTATGTACAGTTCCAAAAATAAAATTGCAAAGGGTATGTGTAAAGAAATTACCAAATTGTTTCCGCTATAAAATCTAGAAACAATGCTGGTATGGTAACTTGAGCAATTTAAGTATTTTTCAGTCTTCTACTTATTTTTGTAGGTAATTGTATAACTCATCCAATGCGCAATCAACAGGTCTAATGATGTCTGCCTAAGTTTCAAACTGTTATTCAGCTCGATGGGTAGTTTTATTGATTTTTAAAAAAATACAGCTTTAGGTACACGAATCTACCCTTCTTTTTAAATTTTGATTTAATGCTATTTGTATAAAAATTCAAATACTTTTCTCGAGGTATTTTAAATTTATTTTAGCAGCTTACTAAATGGAAATGGTTGTAAAAACTGTTAAAACTGTAAGTTATGATTATTATAGTTTTCAAGATAAATTGAACACATTTTAGGTAACTGTATATTTTTAGGGATTAAAGTGTTACATTTCTATAATCAAAGACTTCTTAATAATTTGCAAATACTTCCGATGTTAGGTTTCGTCCATATTGATAATCCTATTTTCATTACTAAGACAATATTTTGAAAAGTCTCAATCAATGTTTAATAAGAAATTAATCTTTCATTTCACAAACAGCTGCGCGTTCAATACCTTGACTGTCTGTATTTACAATTAAAATTAAATAGCTTTTTTGTAAAGAAAAAGATTAAATACTATCTAAACGGAGATATATGGGTTCGTTTTACTCTTTTAAAACTATCTTCAAACTTTATTTTCTATAATTTAATCAATTGACCATCGACTTTTTTAAAATAAGATTATTTAATGGTACAAAAGTTATTATACATAAACTTTTTCAATCAGTAAAAGTAATTACATTTTTTAGTTACTTTATTTCTAGGGAATCGGTTGTCATGGTGTTAATTGCTATTAATTGCCTTTCATTAGCGAAAATCTTCAGCTTCGATTCAAAATTCTAGTTATTTTCATCAAACTCAGTCAATTGTCTACGTCGATTTCGATTGATCCAACTGTTGACTAGGTCTGAAATATTTACGATGCGCTCTTGCACAATTTAAAATTAATAACCATGAAATAAACAGTTGCGTAATAACCGTTAACCAGGCACTTGAGAAATATCATTAACAAACATAATAGTTAATATAAATCATTTTCTACTGTTGTCATAATTTAATTCATTTTCCGACAATAAGACAAACTGCTTAAAATATTATAAGAACTGAAGTGCTAATTATAAGTTTTTAGTTCAAATTTAGCAAACTTTACTTAGTCACGTCTTGAGTGACCCCAATTTACACTTAGCGATTCAATTTTAACCGTAACTGGAGGGCACAACAAGAAAGCGGCCGTGATCAATCAGTTTATGTTTTTCTAAATTCATAAGACTGATATAAACTTTGAAACTGAAAAGCTATTAAAATTCTAATTTTTCAGATAATATGGCCTTGAATATTGCCAGATGGTAACTTCTTATAGTAAAACTTAAAAATTGAAAAAAAAAATCTTATGAACTACTTTAAAAGTTTTAAGTGGTTTTACTATTTTAAATCTTCGCACTTCTGGAAAATACTTGAACAAATATAAAAGCAAAATTTAACAGTTTGATTCTTTTAAGTACATTTATAACTTTATTAATGTTTCATTTCCACATTTTCTATCTTAAAATAATATATCTTTTATCACCCCTTCTACATATTCACAAATCAATGCATTATTAGTTGAGAAATCGAGAAACTTTCATCGATCTTAGCGTTTCGAAACTTGCCAAAATTAGCGGTAAAACTATGACAAATTCCTCTCTAGCGATGGCTTCTTCCTACGCCTATGCTGTAGATTTTAGATCTTAAAATAATTCTAAGTATATAGCGCATGTCCCTAACAAATGCGGCATATCACAAAGGACCGCGCGGCGCATGAGCCAAGTGGGTTATAATCCTCTACTTCTTGCACAACAACACAATATGGGAGCTACTTTACTCATGCTTTAAAATTCCCTGTCCTGTTATTAATACCCGTACTCTCTCTCTCTCACTCGCTCGCTCTCCCCATAAGCCATACTCTCCACTGCGGTTTACCTCTCACCATCGTTCATTACAAGTGTTGCAATTTCAAGATGTTTGCTTCCTGTATTGCAATTAAAACATAATGCTAATTTTAGTCCGACTCATTTCGTTAGCTTTGTTGGATCTTTGATGAGATTAGAGTTGCAACACCATACCTTTTAAAAGCTTAGAGTAAAGGCACCCACCCTTTCAACGGCGTTTCCGCATTTTCTACATACATACTACATACATACTACATACATACTACATACATACTACATACATACTACATACATACTACATACATACTACATACATACTACATACATACTACATACATACTACATACATACTACATACATACTACATACAATACATACTACATACACAATATCAACTATATTCTCCACATCCCGAATCGATGAAGTATTAGTTGCGAAATCTTTCAGCTATCTTTTAATTTTAAAACGGGCCCTTATTAGCGGTAAATCTGTGATTAATTCCCTCCCAAGGATGGCTTCTTCCTTGTCCAAGGATGCGCTTTCGAATGCATTGTATGTAGGCGGAAAGTGACCCTTCTACCATAGTACCGTGCGATGGGATGGGTAGCGTGGGTTTTATTTTACTTCTTGCACAATATCGAAATGCGGAAGCTAGAATATTAATTAAAGTATTAAGATACTTTAAAGGTTACTATCGTATTAAAACCCATTATTGGATTATCTTATTAAAAGGACTTAGAAGGTCTAAAATAAATTTGCTTATATAAAACTGAAATCTGTCTTTTGTCCTAAGTCATGCTTACTACTGTGATTTACCTCTGTTTCTCCTAATTTTACTGACACGTGTTGAAATATTTTTCTCCAGTTTATTGCTTGAGAAATAGCTTCCGGTACTGTAATTAAAAAATAATGCTAATTTTAGTTCAACTAACTTCGAAATCAGCTTTGAACACTTGGTCCCGGTATAATTAACCCTCGTGTAGTTGAACACAGATCCTAGCATTCACAACACTGCCAATTAATTCAAAAACAAATTCTTTAGATTAGTAGCCATTTTTATCCGCCAACGCAGTTTTAAGGTAAAATGTTTTTTTTATCACACATTTCGCAATTTTAGTTTTTTAATAAGAAAAAAAATGAAACTGTAGTTCGTGTTAAAAATGCAATAACATTTAGCTAGTGATTAAAACAAATCTTAAATCGTATAGTAGAATAATTGAGATACAGTTAATATATCCGTTTATTTTCTATGATGAAATGCAATAGGAAAATACACTTCGGACGATTTTTCTGAAAAGCTAGCTTTTTGTCTATACGTCAATTTTTCTGCTATATATGATATTTAATTATTCTATATATCATATTTGGTAAAACATCATTTTTTACTCCAACGTTAAAAATTAACCATTTACATGTCGAACCGTGTGCAAAAAGGGGATATATTGAACACATTTGTCTGTTCGAGTTTAATATCCTAAAATAATCAAAATTTAAAGATCAAGCTAATGAAAAAAGCAATTTTTTTTTGTTAAATAATCAGCATACAGTTAGCAAATCCTTTAATTCCCTATAATTCAATGCAATGACAAATATACTTTTGATGAATTTCCTAAAAATCTAAATTTTAAAAATTTGGTTATAAGCCGCTTATTCGTGCTCGAAGTTGTGCGTTTGCCTTTAATTTTTTTTGGGGGGAGGGGGACTTTTTTTTTAGTTTACATAACTGAAAAACTTTTAAGGAAGTTAAGAGAAAACGCTTCACCGTTTATGAAGCACCTCAAATGTTTTATTCTGTTTACACTGTTAAAAAAAACCTGAAATTTCAGGAGAAAAAATACTGATTTTAACGGAACTTTCCCGTAACGACTGAAAACGGTTTTTTCCTTCTGAAAACGAGTTTTTCCTTCTAAAAACGGAAAATGTTAGTAAACCACGAGCGAAGAGATGAAAACGGAATTTTCCCGTTTTTAGAGCTGCCATACTTCTATTACCCTATCGTAGTATTGGCGATAATGCACTAAGAATACACACATCGAAACTCGAACATCAAACACCTGTAATACCAAGGCCCGTCCGTGGCCGAGTGGTTAGGGCATCAGCCTAGAGATTCAACCTTCTCAGTAGTGCGGTGGTTCGAATCCCACCTACTGCCAGTCATCCTATAAATCGGATCTGTGCTGGAAATTGTAGAAAAATCCTCAATTCACGTATGGGCCCGAGTACACTGGGCCAGACGTGCTCGTTAAATCAGTGGAGTCCAAAGTCCCAACGGCGTTAGCGTACGATGTCGCTCGAATTTCCGTTGGGGGCCCGCTCAGGTGTCAACCTCGTGACTTGACCAGGGTTCTAAATTAGGAGGCGTCATTGGCTGTGTTAAAGCTCCTAAAAGAGGCTAGAAATAGGCAGCCGGAAACGATTACCTTACCTGTATTACCTGTACGGGGAAATGCAAAATGGAAATTTTTAATAACGGAGAAATAAGAAACGGAACTTAAGTAGAAACACGGGAAAATGCAAAATGGAAAATTTTAACAACGGAGAAATTAGAAACGGAACTTCCGTAAATACACGGGAAAATGATTAACGAAACGAGAAAGTCCCGGCAACTCTGCTGCCGGTACTTTTCCCGTTAATTTCAGTATTTTTTTTACAGTGTAGTTTCGATTAGTAAGATTTCTATTTGGAAATATAAAATAATTGTTTCGAAGATTTCTTTTGCGTCTCTCTTAGGTTTTTCTTATGTTGAATTGCGGCTATTGACGATTTGAGAGTTTTGAATGTATGGTGTACTTATAATATTTTTTTTAATACTTTCTAGATTTTCCTTAACTGTTACTTTGTGTGCTTTATATATAACTTTGCTTTTTCTCTTTTATCCAAACTCGAATCACCATTTAGCTCGAGAACAGCTCACAAACTCGTGTTAAAACTACGAAAAAATGCACACGAATTTATTGTTTTTGTTTGTCAAAGCTACTTTTGTCCTTTATAAACAAATTTTGACTATCTATAACCCATAAAAGATTTAATAATTGATGAATTAAATTTTAGATAGAGTTTTAAATTGAACATGGAAAATGTTATACCTTAAAAATTTCCCTAGTTTAATTTGAGCGTATATCCAGGGAACTATAGGAAATGTTACTTGAATCCCCGATCATTAGGCATGAACCACCATCACCTAACGTGGGGTTGCAATATGATATGCTAAGTTACAACAGATTCTTTCATTTGTTCAAGTATTCTATGACCGCTTATTACGTAAATGAAGTAGTATGTTTTCAGTGGACATGTTTCACGTTATGAGTGTCAACAGTTCCAGCAGTATTGTTTTCATTTTAGCTTCCACACTACGTTTATATCGAAAAGTGGATAGGTTAGAAGTCGTTCAGTCGTCTGTCGTCAGTCCGTCGTCTGTCCACCACTTTCATAACCCAAACTACAAATGCTACGATAAGTGTGATACGTCAAAAAATTCAGCGCATCGAAATTAGAATACATTGAAAATTTAAGAAAAGAATTCCAATTCGAAGTACTTCAATTATTTAAAAAAAAACTGAAAAATTTAATGCTCATTTAAAAAGCATAGGAAGCCATTTTTATTAGAATTAAATCACCATTCCCATCGCAACAATCGCTCGAGAAACTTTAATTCTTTTAAACAATAAATTAAAATTAATTTATTTTTGCGACATCGATCAGTTTGAAGTGACGTCAAATATATTTCACTACGAGATATTTCGTATGTTGATATGAAATATTTTCATTCGATTGAAAAGCGAGGAATATTACATATTTATTCTTTAAAATATAGTTTTTGCAAACGATAAGTAATATTTATTGAATTTTCGAAATAAAATTAAATGAAACTAGCCAAATTTAGCATGTAAATGTTTAATATAGATCAATGCTGTGTTTGTCGCCTATTTAACTGTTAAACACAACTGTTGTGTGGAAGCTGGTTAAGTGACAGATTCTGTTACAAACCTACTTGTTTTAATAGCATTTGCTTTGGTGACAATTTGATCTAATTGTTTGAGTTTAGTATTTAAAAAATATTAGAATTTTTAAATAAGTTTGGGTGGTGTATTTTTTTCATAGCGATTTCTTTGGATTTTATTTTCTCGTATTGGTCGTTTTGTCGTCTTAGTTCTCTTGTTGTTCTTTTTACGTTTTGTAATTTAATGTACTGAAATCTATGGAATGGTTTTATATAAATACTAAAAAAATACGAAATATAAAATATCATAAATACAAAATAATAGAAACAACAAAAAAAAATTGTGGAATAGTAATAATGAAAACTGGAAACTTAAGTCATATGAAACAACCCAATAATTTAATTTTATGGGTGAATATCAGCGTGTTTGCTGTAGAGTCACTTTATTTTTTTGCAGGTCCTAAATATGCCTAAAATATTATAACATTCTCTTCATGTTCAGTTTAGTTTGTTTTTAAATATACTCTTTCTAAAATGATTTCCGAATTTAAAATGTTTTTTAATTGCAAAGTGAATCGCAAATTCAATAATAAATGCAAATAAAAATTTTAGTATTTAAAAACATATTACGATGGAATGCGTTAACTGTGTTTCCGAGCAACGTTACTTGAATCAACGATCATTTAGCATGTATCAGGCCTGAATAAAAAAAATTGCAATGCTAATATCTTGATGTTTAATATAGTTTGTTTTTAAACACTTTCTTGAATGTTTTCCAATTTAAAATTGTAATTTGCGACAAAATCTGTCATAAGTTTAAAATATAAATGCGATTAAATTCTCGATATACCTACGCTCTCAGAAATGAATGCTCAAATATGACAAAATTTTCGTCATTTCTAACGAAATGATGTCTTGATGATCCGATTAAACCTTTCGTCTTGATTCCTCCTATTAAATCTTTCAAACTAACGAAATTGGTTTTGAGTTATTTGACGAAAACCATTAGAGAAAATTAATTTTGTCACATAAATAACGAAAGGTTTCTTACTTTTTGCGAAATGAATTCGTCAAAAAATAGAAAATATTTCGTTAGCTTAATTTCAAGTGACACCGTAAAATCCCGTCTTCGGTACTTTGGACTCATCAGATTTAATGAGCACGAAAGTATCAGTCTACTCAACACCCGCGAATAAGTAGATTTCATTTTTCATCACAAATCCGCTTAAGTGGTGGCTGGATTTTGAACACGGAAACTTCCAGAAGGGAAGACGGTGTTTTGACATGTCAGCCATTGGGACTCAACTTCATTACGTTTATCTACATTTTTAAGTTTATAATTTTTGAAATTTATTGGAAAATATATAATTTTAAAAAATGTATTTTTGATGTGATTCTTTATCGAAAAAATCTTTATTTGTTATTTTCTTATAGATGTAAAGTTAAATTTCAACGTGACTACTTGCAAGCAAAACGTAAGGAAATAACTTCTTTGGCCTTTTAAGAGTGTGCGAGTCTTCAACGTGACCAAAATACACGTGAATACCCCTTAATTTGTTATAAAACTTTACAAAGAAAATGAATTCACCTTTTGGTAAAGACGCAATACCATTCTCGTATTCGCGGGATAACAATTTCGTTCTCAAGTTCTTAGAAAAATGATACTCCTTTCAAATCAGAGCCATGTTACAAGCAACGTTATACTCTTATGTCACCGCTGTAATAAAGAAATTGAATATTTAGTTACAAATTATTATATGTTTCGTTACAGTTTTTCATTGAATGTGTTGTTATCTTAACACGTGAAATAAGAGCACGCGTTCACCTGTGACACGTGACGTGAATGGATGCGAGTGTTTATAATGGGAGAAAGAATTGAAATTCAAATTATTATTTATACTTGAATGTTTCGAAGTTGTGAAAAATTTTCAGTATTTTGTTTTATAAACCACTGATAATACAGTCCCTGGACAAATTATTAGACGCACTTCAAGATTTCATGAAAAATATTAATTACCGGTGATATTGTACCGTTTTATTATTTAAAATGACTTGTTTCTTATTTTTATATTATCCAATCAATTACCGATTTATTTGACATAAATAAAACAGCATTAATTTAGAAAAGCATAAGTTTATTAAGTTTTAAAGAAAAGTGAAATTAATGTTGGTAAAAGTCAATATTTAGTTGAGCCACCTTTAGCCGCTATCAAAGTTTTAATTCTGCGCGGCTATCAATGCAAGACTGTACTGTCTCCTGCATTTGAGGATGATGATTCCACACATAAATAATCTTATAATAAATAATTAATATAAATTAATCTTAATCATAATTATCTTAAAATAAATACAAATATGTAGTCTACAACAATTCTTTTAAATAAAAATCAATAATATTGTAGTTTAAATATACCACTATTGCATAAAAACTCTTAAGAAACATAAAATTACTAAAAAAATACACTAATAATTTGTCCAAGGACTGTATGGCTCGCTCAATTTTCCAGATTGAACTATAATTTGACAACGGTTCTAAAATGCTAAGTATACGTATGGCTGTGTTAAAACCCTACAAATTTGTTTAAAATACACACCCAGAAACGGTACTAAACACATTTAAAGTATTAGAACATCCATAGCTGGGGCCGTAGTGAGCCTAGTGGTCAGCGTCTCGGTCTCGGGATCGGGAAGGTCCTGCGATCGAGTCCCGGTACCACTGAAGAACTACGAGTATATACGGAGTACGTGCTCGTTAAATCTGTTGGGTCCGAAGTCCTCTAAGTTCCCATACCAAATCAATACTCTGGGGGTGACAAGCCAATTCTGGGATCCTCTAGTTGGCCTCTGTCTCTAAAAATTAGTTGGATCCACTTATGTGTCTGTGTTGTCTGTTGTGTCTGTCTTACTTGACGAAGGTTTATAAGCGGGTCTCTAACCAAGCACACAAACCTGAATATATTGTCTACCAACCAATCCATAGCTACATTATGGTTTATAAGCGGGTCTTTGTGACCAAGCACACAAACCTGAAAATATATGTCAACCAACCAACCATCCATAGCTGTAATGTCAGACAGATGTCTTGTATGTGTGTGTATGTCGTGTCCGTACTTCTTGACGCAGATTTATAAGCGGGTCTTTGTGACCAAGCACACAAGCCTGAAAATATATGTCTACCAACCAACCATTCATAGCTTCATTTTGCCCATGAATTGCAATTATTAATCCCGAAATAGTATTATAATTGTTCCAATAAATTTTATTATTCGGATTTATAGACAAAGTAGATTTATGGATAAAAGGTCTGGTTACTTTGTTAACTAGTAAATGTTCATTCCTATCGTTTGTAGAAAGTTTACGTACATTTCATTTGAAGTCGGAATTATATTGAGTTTAAAACTAGAAAAAGTAAAAAAATATAAATTGGATTTTCTATAAACTACTAATAGTCATTGATTCCAAAGTCGGCGGAACAAATATTTAGGAAATTTTGTAGAAGGAAGTTTTCTAAAGTATTTTAATATAAATTATCGTCAATAACAAAACCCAAACTTAATTATTTCGTTTGAGCAACGTTATTTTTATTTAAATTAGAACTTGCAATAGTTGTAAAACCGACTGGAAATTAACTATGAAACCCTAATAAGCCACGACCACTAGAATGTGGACAAAACACCTAATTATAAAGTAAAGAAATAAAAAACTTCGCTGGGGGTATAATTTTCCAGTTTGCCAATTCACTTCTATGAATTTGCATAGTGAAAGTAAAAAAACAAAAATCTTTCTCAGTAAACATGTTAAAATTGTAGTGAAATAAATTTTTCCACAAATATTTATTCTATCATTAAATATGCGAAAGT
Organism: Oedothorax gibbosus; assembly: GCA_019343175.1. Classification (NCBI taxonomy): domain Eukaryota; kingdom Metazoa; phylum Arthropoda; class Arachnida; order Araneae; family Linyphiidae; genus Oedothorax; species Oedothorax gibbosus. The sequence goes on from JAFNEN010000097.1 coordinate 1,683,019, forward strand.
AAGTTAACACATAAATATCAATAGTTTTAAGTTTTTTGAAATTCATGTAAATTATATCAAATTATGTTTACTTTGTTATTGATTAATGTCATTGATGATGGGTTTTTCCTTTTATTTCAAGGGTATCGGTAGCCAAGTTGCCATTAATTGCATTTAATTTTTAAAAAATGTATTGAAAAAAAACGAAAATGAAAAAGTTATATTTGCTATTTTTTATTAAATATATATTTAAGAAAAATTACAAATTAAGCGAAACACTATTCCTAAATACAATCTAGAAAATTAAATGTTAATCCATAGTAAAAATGTTTTTAATATTCAAAGCCTTATGTAATAAAATAATTTAAATTTCAAACTAATTATGAAATAAAATATATCAAATTTCAAACAAGTCGTAAAAAAGAAAATGTAAATGTACAACTTTCAAAAAGACTCGTTCCACTAACCTTCTGAATGTATATTTGAGGATGCCTCAATTTGCACCTGATCCTTTTAACTTACATTTTAAGCAATGAATTTAATAGGATTTCAAAGAATTCATTACTGAGTCGTACTCTCGAATTATTACATTTATATATAACAAAGTCATATGAATATTCCATGAATTCGAAACATTTCCCTCGGGCTTATTATAATTATATACAAAACTCTATTAATTTTTCAATGATTACATTTTCAACAAAATTCTTATTTTTTGATAAACAGGATGAGGAAAATATTTTAAATTACGCTAATGAGTTTTTGAGAACTAGTAGTAACCTGAGTTCTGATGAAAGGTCTTAAATAACTTCTCAGAAATGTTTGGAATTATATTTTATTTAACGTATGGAATATATTGATGGTTTGGATATTGTCTAGTTTAGTTTGGTTGTCGCACTAGAAATACACTAGGGCTCCTCGTGACCGGCTTCGTTATTTCGAGCCGCAGTCTAGTGACGAGCCGAATGTAATGAATCTGAAAACCTTTTACCTCTTATCAAAATAGTTTCATCAACACTCCAATCTATTATAAATTTGTAAACTGCTATCGCATAATACCATACTAAAATGTGAAAGATTAAAAAAAACTAGTTCCAGTTAAAAATCTGATTTGCCATTTAAATTAATTGTAACAAAAAATAGCGACAAATATTTGCTTATCAGTGATATTAATGTCGTACTTATATTACAAGTAATAAAGGGGATAAAAAAATTACTTATTCTGCGGAAAATTCATCGTGGAAACCAAGTGCTTAGGACCACTGCTTATAAACTTGTGAGTGCTTATAAACTTATTTATATAAAATATGATTCACCCATAAAGTTAGTATGGTTTTTAATAAAGAGAGAAAAGGTAATTTATTGGCAGTGGTCCTATGTATTAGAAATATTAATAAACCTACAGATTTTTTTTGTATTTAGGTTCTAATTTGTAATTTAGATGTTAAAAAAGACTGTTTTTAATGTTAGTAAAGCTGTTACCTCAAATAGTCACCGTTATTTTTAGAAATTAGAAAATTTCAGTAGTTCGGCCAATCTGATACCCTAGAAAATATATTTCTTGGTACTCGGTACCCAGTTTAACTAAAAATAGGTACATTTCAAAGTGTTTTACAACACGATTTCTAAATTCTTTAAAATGCTTTGTAAAATCTAAATCAATGTTTCATTCAATAATTGTTGGTAAAAAAAGCAAAATGACTCTACCTTCAACTACTTCTTTATTATTAACCTATAAACTATGTAAACGCAAAACTTCATGGTTTTACTTGCAGGCTTTTCAGTAATACCAATAATTAACACATCTTAAAAAACATAATTAAATTTAAATCCTATTTTATTTAATTCAGGTTTAATTCGCTTTATCAATTTATTTAAAAGAGAAAGAAAAAAAGTAGGTTTGTATTTTATATTTAATTTTTTTAATTTAAGATTAAGAGTAAATTTTTAAAAGGTTTATTTTGTAGGTGTAAGAAAACTTTTTTTTTTACTTTTATATATCCAAATAAAAAATCTCAAAATATTTGTATTTATGTTATGTCAGTTTACTGCAACTATCTGCAAATTCTCACGGAATAAATTTACTGTAAGCAATAACAACATTTGAATATAGTAAATAACTTCAATTAATAAACATTTAAATACATTAAACTTAGTTTGAAGTATTTAAAAAAATCATTTGTTATTTGTTTGCATAATAGTCTATAACATGAAATGAAAGTGATGTAGCACTTGAAGTTCTTAATTAAAAGTTAATAAAAGATGTATTTAATACGATGATTGATTTCTATAGATGTAGTACAATATGCATCCAAAAGTTAGTTTCATGTCGTTTTTGTTTAAAAATTGAATTAAAATTTTTGCGTTTTTCATTTTAAAAAGTTGATACGTAGGTCTACAAATAAATTTGAGGATGCATCAGTTTGCGCCAGGTCCTTCTAACATACACCTTAGGCAATGAATTATATAGGATTTCAATGAAGTCATTACTCAGATAGATAGCTCAGATTGATGAACATGATGATGAAAATATTGTAAATTAGGTTAATGAGTTTTTGAGAACTAGACGAAATCTGAGTTCTGTTGACAGGTTTTAAATAACTTCTCATAAAGTTTTGAAATATATTTATTTAGTGTATGGATTATATTGTTGGTTAGGGTATTGTTTAGATTGATTTAGTCGGATTAACGTCGCACTAGAAATACACGAGGGCTACTGGTGACCGGCTTCGTTATTTTGAGTTGCAGTTTAGTGACGAGCCGAATGTAATGGATTGAACTTTACCAAATAGGTCATAACTCGAATCTATTTATTTAATAGATTCAACGAATTCATATGAGCGTACTTCGAATATACATTTAATCAACAAGTCATATCAATATATATTTGTAAACTGTTACGCATAATACAATACTAAAATTTGAAAGGTTAAAAAACTAGTTGCAGTTAAAAATCTGATTTGCCATTTAAATGAAAGGAGTTAAAAATAGTAACTAGTATTTGCTTATCAGTGATATTAATATTGTACTTATTTTAAAAGTAAGAAAATGGATAAAAAAATACTCTTGTGGAAACATCATCGTTTAAACCAAGTGCTTATAAATTTATTTATGTAAAATATGTTTCACCCATAAAGTTTGTATGGTTTCTAAGCATTGTAATTTATTGACCATGGTTTAAAAAACTGTTTTGAATGCTAGTTATACTGTTACTTCAAATAATCACTGTTCTTTTTAGAAAATTTCAGTAGTGGGGCAATCTGATACCCTAGTAACACCATCGGCCCTTAACCTAGACGATCGGGTCGTAAAACGTCAAAATCAATCGAAAGACTAAAAATTTGAAAATACTGATTTATTTACGCACATGTCCCATTAAATTACTTAACTTAAAGTAAAATAATAAAAAAGAACTATTCATTTTTTTTAGTACATAAGCTTTAATATCAAATACGATTATTTATTTTCCATATTATTCCTATACATAAGATACACTACACCAAAGTGAGGTATTTAAATATTATCTTTAAATAAACGTATGGAGCATGATTTTTTTTTGCACAGTTAAAGCTGTAATCAACAACAATAAATGATACTTATTGATGTATTTTTAACACCAAAATGAAATATTTGTAAAATAAATAAATCAATATTTTGATAGTTTATATTGGTTAAATATGAAAAATAATTCATTGTCTCCAATCCTATTTAATGCATTTAAATAGTAGCCAACTACAAAAAAAAGTTATTCTATTTTTTTATACTTCAAATTGCAATTTCAGGTTTGAAGTACGGAACCAGAGTTTATTTTAAATTTGAAATCTTAAAGATTGGATTTTGAAGTAAGCAAATAGCTAAGAATTTGAAATTTCAATAAAGAATATTCATGAAGAACTTGATTCTAAGAAATATCTATTGAAAAGGCTATTTTTAACCAAAAGTATTTCATAAACATTATTCAATATATTTTTAAATAGTCGAATCATTATTCCTTTCTTCCAAGTCCGAAGTTTCGTTTTCAATCAATTTTACACAGTATTTTTTATTTAAAAAGTATTCAGTAATATAATTGGCTATGCCTTGTGAATAACGTTTCCATTACTAAATATCATTTCTTTGATAGTGAAATGCATTCAAGCGTTAGATATTCCTTTTAATATTTTAAAGAAATCTATTTACTAAACATCTAATTAGTTATCTCTGCGAGTATTACTAGAAAATATATTTTGCATTTATTTGAAAATGACTTTATGATTTATAATTAAGACCTTATTTATTTTAATGAATGATAACAAAATATGATTTTCGGGATGTTTCAAGTAATGCGCGCTAAACAATTTAATTATAACGATAGACAAAAAAACATTTCTCCATGCTTAAATTTAAATAAAAACTACTGCATAGCTCACTATATTTTCAATAAAGATATTTTTTATCCTGTTTTGTTTCCATTAATAACTGTCTGTGCGTTTGGTTTTGCTCTTATTCATTACGCTTTACAATAAACAAAAAATCTTTATACTTCATTAATCTACAACTATCATTTGTTGTTAAACATCTCCAAGTCAAAGAAATTAATACCGAAAGGTGGGTTATTTTTAGTCTGAAATCGTTTGAACCTTGTTATTTTACAAAGAACCCCCCCCCCCCCACAAGAATAAACCCGGAAAAGGGAATTTAATTTCACTCAGGACCAAAATGAAATCTTTTTACGGTTCTTTAATTTGTCTTCCGAGTGACATCTGGCTACGGTACGTGATTACCTTTTTGGTGGCTTAGGGCGGATTAAGTATCAACCCCACTATAAAACCCTGCGGGAGTGGAGAACACATTTACAGTTCATCGATTTGTTTGACGAGAAGTTTATTATGCAATGCAAGGGAATAATTATATTTTCATGCATGGGTATAACAGTCTAGTAAATAATGTCCTTTTGATTTACTGGCTTTCATCATAACTAAAAATTATATTGCTTATTGTCATTATATAGGTCTATACAGAAAATGAACAACTTGAAAAATAATAATTAAAAGATCTAAAAGTAAACAGCTGTTACCGTTAAAACCCGAAATCAGCTACAACCAGTTTTCCCTAGTTAAAACTAGTTTTAACTAAGGCCTTTAGTTAAAACTAGTTTTCACTAGCTAAAACTAGATGTCCCCGCTAAAACTAGTTATAACGAAACAGTTTGGTTTAAACTAGTTTTACCTAACAAAAGCTTGTTTAGATAAAACTAGTATTAACGGAAAATAATGTTAGCTTAGGAATATGGTTTGGTTTGGTTATTAGAATGCAAAAAAAAGGCTTGTGCCGTTGGCGACGGCTAGGGATCATGGTGTACGATACAGAATACGAATACGATAACAGAATCCGTTAATATTGAAACCCGACTAAATATAAAATTGCAATTTTATAGTATTAAAATCACAAAAATTAAAAGAGAAATAATAACAGTGACCCACATCTCACTTCCACCTGTAAAATTTTTAGCGACGGAAATGCGAGTTCAATATAATTAACAAATTGTGAATTGCTTTCACATCCAGTAATTTTGAACCCTTTAACTCCAAAAACCAAAAATACAAAATATAATCAACTGGTTGTAGCTGATTTCGGGTTTTAACGGTAACAAATATATAAAATAAATTAGTCAGTCCTTCTCCGTTAAATCTAGTTTTATCTATAACATATTAGATAGTTCTAGTTTTTACTAGTTACAACTAGATTTTACTAATATGTTCGGTTAAAACTAGTTTTAGTGGGGACATCTAGTTTTAGCTAGTGAAAACTATTTTAACTAAAAGCCTCAGTTAAAACTAGTTTTAACTAGGGAAAACTGGTTGTAGCTGATTTCGGGTTTTAACGGTAACATAGCTATAAAGGAATTTAAAACAAGTTCCGTCATCAGCAATAAAAATTATCGATCATTTTAGTTTTGTGTTTTTAGAGTAGCGTTTTTTTATTTTGCCCAATCACAGTGTATGTACCATTTTGTATATTTTATATAGTTTAGTGTTATATTTTTAGTTCTCTTGGAAAGTATAGAAATGTATTGAAGGAAATCGTTATTTATATACTTAGTATTAATTTCTATACTAATAATAGTAAGAACGGAAAACAAAATTATATAATACCAAACTTACTGTTGCAAAGTCATTTTAGTGCGTTATGGAAAACTGCAATTTTCTATACTTTTCGAATCTTATATTAGGATTGTCACCCAAACCTTAAGAAGTTTATTAGTGTAATGTAAAGAATACCAGGATCTCAGTCTACACGAAATCAAACTTATTTACATGCTGACTCCACGTTGTTCTGCAAATGTCATCAAACTATTTTAATCCATAAACTTATTTTGCCACTAATAATATAAGATTAAATCTAATTCAGTAATACCGTGTCCATTAACAGTTCATGAAATGTTTTGTCCGTCGCTTTTTATCAGAAAATCTTATTTTGTGTAACGTCTATATTTGACAGAGAAAACAAAAATAGCTGCTTTTCAATCTTTCGAAACACTCCACTTTAACGCATAGTTTATGACTGCAATAAAATCATATTCCCATGTCGAAAAATGAGATCTTAGTTACATATTTTTTGTTCATCGTTATTTTGTGTTTTGGAAAGCTCCCCGATCAGAATAAAAGATTTCTGCCGTTTCTTTTTAATTTATTTTGGATTTGCGGCCGCTGACTCTGCGCTGTGAGCTTTTGAGAGGATTTTGCAATCCTGGAAAGACTTGGGAATTTTCTATCCTCGTTTACTTACGTTGAACCATTGAGAAATGCTAAAATTTTCCAGCTTTGTAAAGAAATGTTAAAACTAGGAAAATATATTTCTTTGGTACTCGGTACCCAGTTTAACTTAAAATAGGGACAAATGGAAACACTAGATTTCTAAATTCTTTAAAATGCCTTGTAAAATCTAAAACACTGTTTCATTTAATAATTGTTGCTAAAAAAGGAAAATGACTCTACATCCAACTCTTTCTTTATTAACCTATAAACTATGTAAACGCGAAATTGCATGGTTTTACTTTTGGCTTTTCAGTAATACAAATAATTAACACATTTTCAAAAAAACGGAAACAAAATTATATAATACCAAACTCATTGTTGCAAAGTCATTTTAGTGCGTTATGGAAAACTGCAATTTTCATTACTTTTCGAATCTTATATTAGGATTGTCACCCAAACCTTAAGGAGTTTATCAGTGTAATGTAAGAATACCGGGATATCAGTCTACACGAAATCAAACTTATTTACATGCTGACTCCACGTTGTTCTGCAAATGTCATCAAACTATTTTAATCCATAAACTTATTTTGCCACTAATAATATAAGATTAAATCTAATTCAGTAATACCGTGTCCATTAACAGTTCATGAAATGTTTTGTCCGTCGCTTTTTATCAGAAAATCTTATTTTGTGTAACGTCTATATTTGACAGAGAAAACAAAAATAGCTGCTTTTCAATCTTTCGAAACACTCCACTTTAACGCATAGTTTATGACTGCAATAAAATCATATTCCCATGTCGAAAAATGAGATCTTAGTTACATATTTTTTGTTCATCGTTATTTTGTGTTTTGGAAAGCTCCCCGATCAGAATAAAAGATTTCTGCCGTTTCTTTTTAATTTATTTTGGATTTGCGGCCGCTGACTCTGCGCTGTGAGCTTTTGAGAGGATTTTGCAATCCTGGAAAGACTTGGGAATTTTCTATCCTCGTTTACTTACGTTGAACCATTGAGAAATGCTAAAATTTTCCAGCTTTGTAAAGAAATGTTAAAACTAGGAAAATATATTTCTTTGGTACTCGGTACCCAGTTTAACTTAAAATAGGGACAAATGGAAACACTAGATTTCTAAATTCTTTAAAATGCCTTGTAAAATCTAAAACACTGTTTCATTTAATAATTGTTGCTAAAAAAGGAAAATGACTCTACATCCAACTCTTTCTTTATTAACCTATAAACTATGTAAACGCGAAATTGCATGGTTTTACTTTTGGCTTTTCAGTAATACAAATAATTAACACATTTTCAAAAAAACATAATTAAATTTAAACCCTATATCATTTTATTCGGGTTTAATTGGATGTATCCATATATTTAAAAAAGAAAGAAGAAAAAATTCCCAAAGTTCGTAATTTATATTTAATTTTTTTAATTTAAGATTAAGTGTAAATTTTTAAAATGCTTATTTTTTAGGTGTAAGAACCTTTTTATTATTTTATATATTCAAATACAAAAATTCTTGTATTTTTTAATACAAAATATTTGTATTTATGTTATGTTAGTTTATTGCATCTTTTTGCAAATTGTCAAGGAATAATTTTATTTTAAGCAATAACAGCATTTGAATATAGTAAATAACTTCAATTAATAAACATTTAAATACATTAAACTTAGTTTGAAGTATTTAAAAAAATCAATTGTTATTTGTTTGCATAATAGCTTATTACATGAAAGGAAAGTTATGTAGCACCTGGAATTCTTAATTAAAAGTTAATAAAAGATATATTTAATACTATGATTGATTTATATAGATGTTTTACAATATTTATACAAAAGTTAATTTCATGCCCTTTGATTAAATATTGTAATTAAAAATTTTGTGTTTTTCATTCTTAAATGCTTATATGTAGGTTATACAGATGCATTGATGTGTTTCAAAGGTGTGGTTTATTCTCTAAAAAAATAAATAAACATATTTTTTATTTAGTAAATCGATTTGAATGAATATTCACTAAACACGTTTGAAATATACATGATTTTATTACTTACAAGAAAATAATTAAAATATGATTTTAAGATTGGATATCTAAAGAAATTTTTTATTTCATTTTGCTGATCAAAATTATTGTATAATCAAAGCGATCATAATAAATTGATGTGTTGGTTATTTGTTCCTCACGCTTAAAACGTAGAAGCCTAACAAATAGGTTCTATATTCTGTATAAGCAACTTTTAAAAATAACTGGAAATATGGAGTTGATCTTTCTCTAGGAGAAATGTTAAATTCATATCATGACAAGAAATTTATTCAGATAAAGATTAAACTGAGTTTTACAATAAATAATAATTTTGTCAATTGGAACGCTAATTTGAATTTCTGGACCAATATGCACGCTCCCATTTGAAATATTTTTTTAAATTAAGATTATAATGTCCATTATCACTACTTTACAACTCCCTCACGACTTTTCATTGGAACTGTCTCTTTTAACACATCCTCAAGCTCTCTAACGCGAACATCTAAATATAACATTTTTACACTATACAGCAAACATATTGTTATGAATGCACTACATTTTATTTAAGTTACTAATTTAAATGCACATAGTTTTGATTAGGAAAAGAAATGTCATATTACGAATGTGTAAAAATTACTTTTTATGCAACTGTACAAATAATAATGTATAGTAACGCCAAAAAGTTTTGGCACCTTGTTTAAATCCACTACTATATAAATATCTGACGCTTGTTTTAAAATACGTTATTTTACAAAACCGCCTATTATTGGCCGATCATATTTATGAAACATTTAAAGTCTTACTTTTGACACTTCTATCCCAAATATAGAAACGTTACTTTTTTGTCATGCTCAAAAAATTGTATTAGCATTCGTTCTCATTGCAATAGAAGTATTTATTTAGTATTCTGCCTATGATAGTTTCTTTTAACAAAAGAAAAAATAATTTTTTATAAAAAATAATCTGTTGCCTTTAAATAAAAAATAAATTTTGATAATTTCTAAAAATTCAAAACTTAACTCCTAAAATAATTTTTATTTATAATGCTTAAAACTTTTTATAAATATTTTACGAAAGTCTTCATCCCCTTACAATGGCGTCTAAATAATGTATGATAAACTCACAATTGATTTAATAGTTACATGAATTTTTATTAAACAAACGCTTGATTTGAAAATGACTATAATAGTTTTTTACACGATACAGATTTTATTTTTATAGCTCAGTTTCAATTACATTTTACGTTTACATTTGATCTTTTTAATGCGTAGACAAAGCTTTATTGTTCTATTCATTATTATCTTATTAATGCCTCGCATAATCGATTTTTGTATCTACAATAATAATAAATGTCATTACAATTCCTCTTTAAATAATATATGTAATCCCGATATCTTAATTCAATAAAAATCTGCTTAAAGCTTTAATATTTTGTTTGAAAACATTGTAGAATTTTTAAATCTTGGACTTATTTTTTTTCTTCAAAAAAGGTAGAATTATATTTGTAGGATTTTATTTATGATTGTTCATTTCATGATATTAATGGCCAGTGACGGTGTATATAACTCCATATTATAAACCTGTTAATGAGTTTTAGCTTCCACACTACGTTTATAACGTAAAAAGTGGAAGGTATTATAATCGTTCAGTCCGTCACCCACTTTCATAGCCGAAACTACAAATGCTACGGACAAGTGTGATATGTCAAAAAATTCAGCGCATCGAAATTAGAATACATTGAAAATTTCAGAGAAGAATTCGAATTCGAAAAACTTCAATTATTTTTTAAAAAACTGCAAAATTTAATGCTTATTTAAAAAGCATAAGAAGCCATTTTTATTAGAATTAAATCACTATTGCCATTCGCAACAATCGCTCGAGAAACTTTATTTCTTTTCGACAATAAATTAAAATAAATTTATTTTTGCGACATCGATTAGTTTGAAATGACGTCAAATATATTTCACTACGAGATTTTTCGTATGTTGATATGAAATATTTTCATTCGATTGAAAAGCGAGGAATATTACATATTTATTCTTTGAAATATAATTAATTTTTGCAAACGATAAGTAATAATTATTGAATTTTCGAAATAAAATAAAAGAAACTAGCCAAATTTATTATGTAAATGTTTAATATAGAATTAATGCTGTGTTTGGCGCCTTTTTACCTGTTAAATACAACTGTTGTGTGGAAGCGGGTTAAGTGACAGATTCTGTTACAAACTTACTTGTTATTGAATTAAAATTTAAAAAATGTGTGCCTTCAAATTACCTTTAAACGTGCATAAAAATTAAAAATTAAGGTTGTTACGTAAAATTCTGTTATTTAATTCAGCTTTTTTTTTAAAGATAAGCTGATAAATAAAATAAATCTCACCAAAAATCTTTTTTTTTACATTTATTAGGTGTTTATGATAATTAAAGCCTTCTGTAATAAAAAAAATCTTTGAGCAAAATTATTAACTATTCCTATTTATGTGTCATAAATGCTGATTAAGGTATACCACACGTCAGTTCTACAAGGTTTCATAAAGTTAAAAAAAATACATCGATAAAGGGTCGTTATTGATTTGAAGTTGAAGAGAAATTAGGTATTTTATTAAGTTCTGAAGGTAACATTTCTATAAATATTAAATGCGAGTTTAACCACAAAATATCAAAAGAGCAATAGAAAATCAAGTAACTCGTTTTAAAATATTAAAATAATTTTCGATGTATGAAAGAAATCTTGTGTTATGCATAACTGCAACCAATAGTTTATTTAAAAAAAGAGGTAAAAATATAATGATGGTTTTGGAAGGATTATATTTTTGTACCTAAATGTTTAATGTTTTATGAAACGTTTTTGTTGTATATAAGAACGGATCTAAATATATTAAATACATTTAAAAAATAAAATGTCTCTCCTTTGTTTCTTCAATAAAAAACTAACTTATATAACCGTAATTAATAAAAACCAACATTAAAAAGCACTTGTCTTATCTTTTATAATAATATTTACCAAACTTAATAAAATATCCACTAGACACCGGATACACTTCAAAGAAAAAAAATACATATTTTGATTAAAGACATATTTATTCAACAAAAAATATGTTTAAGTTTTTTTTTTATTCGCGAGGCAAGCGGAAGCGATCTGGAGGGACATTGAATATAAAATCTTAAGGTAAAAACTGCTTTTGCATTAAAAGAAATAGCACGAGCTGATTAATTATAAAGGAAAGTAACGAAGGGGTTTAGTGAAGAACAATCTCTGGAAATTTCCGGAACGTAGGTGGTAAAAAGCGAGTAATTTCCTGCGCAACCTTTGCAATTACATCTTCAGTTTATAAATAGATTCTTTAATGGCTCCAGATCGAATAGTCGTAATTTTTTACTACTTAAGTATTCTTTGCAGTGTTTGATTTCTAAATTATGATGAACAAATGTAGTGAGATGATATATGTTTCCGGAATATATTCTTTTAAGACGGTTGAGCAATATTTAAATAATGAATACAAATTTTTCCTTTTATTTGTTGTTGTTTTTTGGTGCATTAATTTATAATTTTGTTTAATATGCTTTGTTTTTATTAGAGGAGAATAGGAATCTATAGAAAATTTCTATAGAATTTTTGTTTTTTTAAAACTATTTTTTAAAAGTATATTGTAAGCAACAGTACTATTTTTTTTAATTAAATTACATTACACATATATCTTACGATATAAACATAATTATTTTTTTAAAAACTAAACTTAGTGGTACGACAGCCTATGGAGGTTTAAAGCCTGTTGTGACAATTTCAGCTTACGATAAAGAGGGCAATGCATTGCATTGCAGCAGATATTCCAGTCACTTGGGCAGACTGACGTAAATCAACTATTGTTTAGCCAAAAAGCTAGAATGGTCCTCAATTTAGCAACCCACTGAAGAATATGAAAGGCTGATTTATAAGTATTTATGGATACTTTATTTGAATTCTTTCTATTTTTAAGTTATGTACATTATATTTGATATGTCTTGGGTTAAAAGAAAACAGTGAATAATAAATTTCGTTAGAACTATTTTATAATTCTTTCTATTCACCTAACTTGCCGATATCAAATTTTTATAATCAAAAGAACATTAAACGACGAAATATTATGAAAAACAATGCCATTGTTGTTGCTTGCTCTTTGCCCTTTTAAAACTTTTTTTTAAAACTATTTTAAACATAAAATTGCGTTCTTCTCGGTAGGGAGATTCGGGTGACTTGTGTGTGTGATACTTTTTTCAGTTTTTAATTGTCAGGAACGTAACTTTCCGAAGAAAATTTTTTGTCATCATTAAAGGCTTAAGTGTCTTTCAAGTGTAACATTTTATTTAGTTTTGAAAAATAATATTAAAAATCAAAATATTCTATTCTAAAAATTTTGAAAAATGATTTTCAAGTCTCACCTACTAAAGGAAGACTTGATATCCATGCAAGCGAGACTTGATTCAGATTCCTTTAACCCTTTATGCCCCAAGAAAATGTAGGATAAATTACTTGACTTTGTATATTTTAATGTTAGCTGTGCAACGAATTTTTAATTATAATTACTAAATTACACTGACCAATAATGAGATTTTGTTGAATGAATATGATCGACTATTTTAGTCTATAATGTGTTGAAACCAAATAAGGCATTAAATACCCACTACTATCAATTTCCTCCCAAACGAACCATGAAATGTAAAATTCTGGCCTTTTAAATGGTACTTATAAGTACCGTCAGCAAGTTGGGGCACAATAACTAATGGTAAAGTTTTCATAAGAATTAACTTTAGCTATATGGACTTTAATGTGCTAAAACCGAAAATGTCAATCAAAACGCTCCACCTCCCTCCCCACACACACACACATTTTCTCTACTCGTACTTATAAGCACCGTCGGGGCATAAAGGATTAAATGAATCAAATCGAGCATAAAATATGCGTTATAGCACTCTGTTACTTGAATTCAGTGAACTTAAATGAGAGAATACAGATGAACTTTATTCTGTTTAACTTTTATCTATCTTTTATTCTATTTCACAAAGCCAAAACAACATAACTTTCGAAAGGCAAAAGACAAACTGATTTAAAAAAAAAAAAAAGAACTGCGCGAGACGTTGGACGAGTCATCGTGAAAGAAAATGAAATAATTACTCTCGTGAAATAATCCCGCACAAAATAATAATACAAAATAATTTCGCTACAGCGTGTTTTTTTCCAAATTTAGTTATTATTGAAAACTCTTTTGACGTAGTAATTTTTTTATTGTTAAACAATATTTTTTAAAATTTCGCAGAACAGTCAAAAAACCAAAAAGCTTCCCCGAATAAGGGGATACTTGATACTTTACCAAGGGATACTTGATCATCTAAACATATGCTTTTAAATAATTTAAGCTAAATATTAGCTATCAAATTTATTGTCGCCTTACATATAAAGACCAAAAAAGTGAAAACACATGAATAAAAACGTGTTTGACGCTTAAATCAATGATAAAATAACTTACCCAATCTTAAAAATGCAACAATTAATGTTGAAATTTCTGTATTTTGAATAGCTTCACTAAACACCGCTGACTCAGTTAATTTTGAATCACCGCTGACTCAGTTAAAAATGAAACTTATCATAAGTCTAGAATTTCATGTGTTGGAGAAATGGTAATTTTTATTTATTTTAATTGCATATTTTTAGCAGTGAGGAGTGTTACTATATTGTAAGCAAAAATATTATCGACTTATTTTTATGTTAAGCTAACAATAATTTACATGAACTACCTACTCTAAAAGAAGAATGACATCACCAAAACTGAAACAGTTTTATAGCAAAAAAATATAATTATTACCTACATACTTTTTTCTCGAACTGTTAATAGGGAATCACTTTATCAGTGTTCCGACTTTTAAAAAAATTAAGCGCATTATTTTACCTGGTTTTATACCTAGGGATCAATTCTTCTATTAGATCAAGTGACCCAAACCTCCCCTAATACTAATTAATATTTACTTTTGAAACTTATGATTCTTCGAATTAACATTCCTCCATATAAATAAAGTAAGATTCAATTAATTCTTGAAATGTACTTCTAAAAGTATCAAAAGAGACAATTATATTGCTTGAGAGTATTCTTCTAATTTCCAATTTGTTTTCCTCACCCAGGTTTGAAATAGAGAAAGTTACTAAAGGGGAAAGTAGTATCTTTAGAACTCACTCTTTTGAAAAATCGCCGTATACAATAAGCATTTCCAAGCTATAATCACTGATCACCAATAATGAAATCTTAAATGAAGAACAGCACTTTGAACTTAACAGGATATATTTATGTGGGAGTAGACTTTTGCAATAATTAATCATTTTAATGGACTGTACTGAAATACTTATCATTAAGTTAATCTTCTTAAAGAATTTCGTTGCAATTGACTCTAAATATAGGTCTCACTGGTTTCCATGAAACAAGCTTTCAAGGAAATTAGGAAACTACCTTAAGTACTTAGTTTCGCAACTTTCTGATATAAACTAAAGCGAACAAATATTTCTTATTGTGTTTAGGAGACAAAACAGACCTCAGATATTCTTAATAACGATTATTTTTGAAACCTTGTTAAACAAAACGTGCTGAAACTAAGGTTATTTCACGCGACTTTTAAGTCTTAGTTGCTAAAATGTAAGTCAAAGAATTATTTCATGTAAGCATTTTACTTTGGTTTATTTAAAAATGTTGACTGGTTTATACTTAGTTTACGCACGGTATTCTTATCGGTAAGTTTCAATAGTTATTAGATACTATCACAACTTTTTTTTTATGATAATTTACTGTCTGTGTCAAAGATACGATACCTAAGATCACACGTTAGACATATTTCTAATAATTGTTTTGTCTAACCTTTAAAAATATTCTGCAACAAGTTTTAAGAAAATCATATTTTGAAAGATATTTTGCTTGAAGGAGAAATGACAGAAGTATAATGGTAAAATGGCTGACTTGATCTATAAATCACCAGAGAAAGCTTTCAGCACAGTAAGACTATAACGTGATAAAATATCGTTTCTTCAGAGATTCTCGTGTGTGTCCCAAATGTTTTTCTGTAAATAAATGGAAAGAGACATTTTCCGTACATTTGGCATTTTTTACCATTGTCGTTTTTTTTATTAGTTCTATTTCTTAAAAAGATTTGTCTTCATGTATTGTAAGAGATTTTAGTAAATAACTATCGTAAAAGTATGTTATACTACGTGTGTTTGTGTTTAATGTTTTACATTTTTAAAGAGATTATGTAATTTTATTAGTTTTAAAATATTATATAATAAACCGCAAGGAGACCAAATTCTTTAAATTTCGTTTTTTTTAAATAATTTAATTTAAATTAATTAAAATGTAATTAAGTTAAATAAATTAAATATTTTAAATATTATTTTCTAATAATTTCAACCTATTCGTAAAAATAAAAATGTATTTTCATTTTGCATTACAAAATTCAGTATATCATTATTCATAATCACTATTAAAAGAAAATGCCAATTATATTAGCATACTTCATAACATAAGTTTTCATGATAGTATTTGCATTAAAAATGCAATTAGGAAGTTTTTTAGAAGTTTGGTAATATGTATTTGCTATTTCTTTTTGTACTTATGATAAAAACTTATTTACTGGAAATGAAAATCATAAAATAATTTGATTACCTTATTATTCAAATGATAACCCAGAAACTTTTACAAAAATAATTTTTTACAAATTCATATTAGTATTTATTTTTTAATAAGAATTCGAATCATTTGGATAAACAAATATTTGATATGTGGCCAATCTCTCTGTCCAAAATACATTAACTATTAAAAAATATTTAAATATGTTCAATGTTATATTACTAAAAATATCATCTTATTCGTATAATTACTAGTAGGATTTTGTGACAATAACTACTACTTAGAACCTCTTCCACACACTAATTTTACATCTAGAATGAAAATCACCAAACACGGCCATAAGCTAGTTCTAATTAACCAAAATATTAACCATTTTCATTAATTTTCTTTCGAAGATTTGCGGTTGCGTTGGGTGCCTACTCAGGTGTCGGCTCGTCACTTGACTGTGGTTCTAAAATACGACGCCCGTCGCCAATAGCCCTCGTGTAGCTCTAGTGCGACGATAATTCAAACTAAACTTTCGCAGATTTAATTAATAGTCTTTATCGTTTGCTAAATTTTATTGAAAATTGAAGATTAATTATGTATTTTTTGTTTAAATTATGGAAGCAAAACTTATAACATCCTTTAACTGTATGTTAACTTTATAGCAGATTAAATGGTACGTATAATTAGATCGATTTGATTTTTTAAGCAGGGCGAGAACGGGTATTTTTTATTAGTATTGAATAAAAATAAATTTTCTTGTTAAATAAATGTAAATTAAATTTTTAGTATCCTAAATTTTAAATGTACTTCTAATTAAAAAAAATTAAAGAAAATTTGGAATATAGCCTTGTCTGATTTTTTGCTTCAATGTGACGTTTCCGACTTGTTGTTCGTTTTGTAAAAGTGTGTGACGGACGGGCATAGCCTTTATAAAAGCTTCCACTTTTTACTTTGTAAACGTAGTGTGGAAGCTAAAAAACGGGCTAATGTTAGTTAGGTAAATAAGTATTCAAAACCCATAACTACCTACTTCAAAGATTTGCAAACACACAATTTGGAAACATCTTATCTAATTAAAGTAGGTTTTTTAAAACTAAAAGGGAATGTCGGGGAAGTCTCATTGATGTCTTTAAAGGTGTTCAGTAATTAGATACGACGCGTTTTTACACCGTTTTAGAATAATCGATAATCATTTTGCACGCTTTATGTTAGCTTTTACTAAAGATAATTAGGTTGATCCCCTAGATGCTGTAGTTTCGAAATGACACACACACGAGTCAATGTCAAATAAGTTATGCATCTATTCAAATTTATATCAAGTAAAAAAATATAAAAAAATGCATTAATAAAATAATCGAACGACTATTTTCCGATGAAAAAATACATGTTTATGAACAGGGTGGTCCAAAAGTAGGTTTACAGTTAATGCCGGCCCAGATGCACGAGGGGATTTTTTTTCAACCTACGATGGGCTGTACAGAAAAGACGGGTCAATATTCAAAAAAGATTTTATTACCAAAAGCAATGTACAGCTTGTTTCTCTACATAATCACCTTGAAGATTAAGGCATTTGTCATATCTGTGAACAAGCTTTGAAATACCATCTTCAGAAAATGTAGCCGCCAACGATTGGAAGGGAGTTGTGACGGTTTCTTTGAGCTTCACTTCAATTTGGAAGCTTCGCATCAATTTTTTTCGGCCCCCCAAGCCACTGTTAATCGAAAATTCACTTATGGTGGACCTTCAAGTTTCCCTAACCGCTTGGTCAACTCGCTGAACAATGTCGTCTGTAGCGACAGACTTGCTTCCTTGACCCCCCTTCATGAACATCAGTTCGGTCACCTTTAAATTTTCGACACCATTCAAGAACAACGCCATCACTCATAAAGGTGTCTCCATACACCAGACTCATTCTTCGATGAATTTCCATTGCACTGTTTCCTTTTGCCTGCGAGAAACGAATAACAGCTCGCAATTCTCGCTTGGCTACAATTTCTGAAGAGGGTATTTCAAAGCTTGTTCACATATATGACAAATGCCTTAATCGTCAAGGTCATTATGTAGAGAAATAAGCTGTATTGTACATTATTTTTGGTAATAAAATCTTTTTTATATTGATCCGTATTTTCTTTACAGCTCATCGGAGG
The DNA here is from genome assembly GCA_019343175.1 of Oedothorax gibbosus. NCBI lineage: Eukaryota > Metazoa > Arthropoda > Arachnida > Araneae > Linyphiidae > Oedothorax > Oedothorax gibbosus. The sequence continues at coordinate 1,701,533 of JAFNEN010000097.1, forward strand.
TTGAAAAAAAAAAACAACCCTCGTACCATTGGTAAGAACTTATGGTTATTTAGAACCGGTTATTTGACATGGTCGTGTTTAGTTTTGTTGGTTGGCTAAAATTAACCCGTACTGCAGTGTATCGGATCCAAATAGTAGTAAGGTAAGGTAATCGTTTCCGGCTGCCTATTTCTAGCCTCCTTTAGGAGCTTTAACACAGCCAATAACGCCTCGTAATTTAGAACCCTGGTCAAGTGACGAGGTCGACACCTGAGCGGGCACCCAAAGGAACTTCGAGCGACATCGTACGCTAACGCCGTCTGGACTTTGGTCTCCACAGATTTAACGAGCACGTCTGTCCCTGTGTACTCGGGCCCATCCGTGATGAGGATTTTTATACTATTTCCAGCACAGATCCGATTTATAGGATGACTGGCAGTAGGTGGGATTCGAACCCCCGCACTCCTGAGAAGGTTGAATCTCTAGGCTGATGCCCTAACCACTCGGCCACGGACGGGCCCAAATAGTAGTGATTTGTGGACTTCTTACGGTGTCGTAAGATATATTTTTGGTTTATTTCTTTGATGCTCGTGGAATAAGCAAGTATTGTCGCCTGAGGACGTGAATCCCACCGTTTGCCAGCTATCCTATAAAAGGATTTGTGCGTTTGAAAAACTTGTGCTTTTGTTTATAAGTATAAACCATGGCTTTAACCCTCTGTGGGATACAAACGTATAAACCCGTCACCTGATTGTCAAGGTTTTCCAGCAACACACATAATTTTTAAAAGTTTATAAATTTAATAATTTTATTAAATTTTAAAATTTAGGGCATGGAAGAGCATTTATAACCATCTACTACAAAAATATAATTTTTTAAAATTTAATAAATTAAATTACCAGTTGGTTGGTTGGTTGGTAGACATATATATTCAGGTTTGTGTGCTTGGTCAGCGACCCGCTTATAAACCTTAAAATGACCAGTTAAAAATAGTAATTTAAATCTCTCGCAGAGAAAACAAGTTTACACTTCAGTTAATTTGCTTATCCCTCAGAGGGTTTCTGGGCGAGGAACACCGACGGTGGATCCTAAAGACCTACTGGAAGTATGAAAGGAGACAGTGTGTAGGATATGAGAAAATTAGTTTAATTTGTCTGTGTCGTCCCGTTAAACGATTTACCGCATCAGAGACAAGTTTGAAACCACTCGTTCCGTCGCCAATGTACCGAAGTCTGTAAGAACACGCACTACGTTGACACAAGAAAATGAGATGAATGTAGCCCTTACATTCGTAAACAATCCAGAGAAGTCCTCGCGACAAGCGTCTCGGGAGATGACACACCAGCTGCGTTGACCATACCACCCAAAATTGTTACATGGCCTTCTTAAGGACGATCCTGACCGTAGATTAGTTTAGTTTTAGTTTTGAATTATAGTCGCACTAGAGCTACATGAGGGCTATTGGCGACGGGCGTCGTATTTTAGAACCACAGTCAAGTGACGAGCCGACACCTGAGTAGGTGGACCTGAGTAGGTGGACCCAACGCAACCGTTAAGGGCGACATCGTACGCAGCGTTAGGACTTTGAAGGATATTTAACGTGCACTCCCTCTACACGGGGTATTATTCGTCGGACATTTTTAGCTGCACTGGCCGTTTATAGGTCGGCAGTTATTTTGGCGATGCCCGAACCTGGACCCGAACCTGGGACCATCCGCATGCTAGGCGAACGCCTTACCGACTGGGCTTCCTAGCTCCTCCGTAGATTACAGTTCTGTGAAATAATGCGTAATCAACTGACTGAACAACCAGGCCTTCTTTCGGAAATAGTGTGGACAGATGAAGCCTGTTTTAAATTATCTGTAATAAAAGTTTTAACGGTAAAAAAGTAATAAAAATAAATCTGTAACAAAAGTATAAATAACTGTTGCTGTATAAATAACTGTATACTTCACTAACTCTAGACCTATACTATTGGGTCACTTTGTAGGTTGGTTGGTGCATATATTTTCCGGTTTGTGTGCTTGATCGGAGACCCACTTATAAACCTTCGTCAAGTAAGATAGACACAGACAGAATTTTTACTGACACAGAGAGAGGAAGTACACCAAGAGCGAAGGCGGGAATCAGCCCGCACCCGGTACAGTGCGCAGACTGTTGGTGTAGTAAGCTGCGATCAAACCCACTAGGCCACCCGGGCCCCAGGCTACTCTGTATATTATAATATTTGTTGTATAAAAATTAATTCAACCTTTTAAACTTATATAATCAATAATGCTACATATAAGACTCGTGATCAGGCTTCTAGTAATTTCTAGTTGAAAATATAGTTACGGTTAAGTTAAGCTTTCAAAAACTCGATTGGTACACAATATTATGGGATCACCCCGTTTTTTGAAGATATTAATCAACAAAATTAACGAGCTGGGTTTTTCTCAAGATATGTTTTTAAAAAGATAGATGACATTTAACCAATTTTTTTTAAGAAAACTAAAAATTGTTTGAAACAAATATAGAGTGCAAAATATAATGTGTAAAACATAAAGTATCTAAATATCACACTTTTTGTGCTTTGGTGCGATCCAACTTTCAACTTAAATAATAGCATTAATTTAAGTCACTGTTTGGCTAATTCTTAACTGTAGTGTATTATTATACTGCTTATTAAACCTCAAAACGGTGAAGAACTACCGAGTATATGCGGAGTACGTGCTCGTTAAATCTGTTGGGTCCGAAAGTCCTCTAAGTTCCCATACAAAATCAATACCTCTGGGGGTGACAAGCCAATTCTGGGGATCCTCTAGTTGGCCTCTGTCTTTAAAAATTAGATGGATCCACTTATACGTGTGTGTTGTCTGTTGTGTCTGTCTTACTTGACGAAGGTTTATAAGCGGGTCTTTGTGACCATGCAAACAAGCCCGAAAATATATGTATACCAACCAACCAACCTCAAAACGAATACTAAACCTCCTTATGATATTGAGTGTATTAATAGGTCCGACTCCTTCCTCTAACTACAAAAGTCCGCTATACTAACAAAAATGTTTTTGCATTCAGTTTCTATTCCATATTGGAGCCCAAAAACTATTTAATATGTAACAAAGAACTGAAATAGTACCAGTACCCACACACGCGCGAGCGCGATTTTGACAAAACAGCATAAACTTAACTTTAAATTATAGGCTTCATTTCTATTATAAATACAAAAAAATATATTCGCACCATCCCCATTCAATCAACTCAAATTTTACACAATTTCTAGCGAAATAAAAAAATATATATTGACTTTAAATTACATTCAAGTACGTATATCCCTATTTGTTTTGTTATTTACAACCTTTAAAAAAAGGTTTAAAATTGCATGTTCTTTTTTTTATTGTCTAGTCAATTGTGGTGGTAAATAAAGGCTTAAGATGACAAACTTTGTACAAGGAAGACTGATATGCATATCAAATCCTTTCCTTCCTTAATAAAATGCAAAAAAGTTCAACAGCGATGTGGGTTTAATTTAGTTTTATGGCATAACATTATACGTAACTTCGTAAAGTGGATTATTTGTGTTGGTGATAGAAGATTTACAATACCTGTAACAAATTTGCACTTAATAACTGAAAACTTTTAGGAACTAATTTACCTGCATTGGTGAACTCTTTCGTATTCTGCGTTTTTTATTGTATTTCCTTTTTAAAAGAGTAGTGTTGTTGCATCTGTACAAGGATTTATTCACCCATTTTCAAATATTTTTTTTAGAAAACGTTAAAAATAAATTTCACCGATTCTTTACGTATAATTAATTCAATCATTTGTTTACATATCGTAAAGTTTTTGGCTTTTTTTAATATTTATGCAGCTTGGCTTTTTTAATATTAAAATTTATTTTATATGGCACGCTAGTTTGGTTTGAATATAAAACGGATTTTTAGTGAACTATTAAAAACTTTATTCAAGATTATGTATCATAAAAATAGGAATTTGTGAATTATAACTGTTTTAGAAACTTAATTCGTTTACTTTCATTGCTCCGGTTTTTTTTTTAAAACCTTCATTAAGATTCCATATTCGGAAAACATAAAGCGCTTCCGCGATAAGAAAGAGACAATTCGATTGGCTAAGCTAATGCAAGACATTGTATAACATGCAAATTTTCTCCCTATTGATTGTTGCTGCTGCAAGGTTCACCATGCCAGCTCATTTATCGAACGCTATTCGAAAAGAAATTCAACAATTGTATAATTTGGATGGCAGAAGATGCAAGAATGTAGTCTTTAAATATTTTAAAATGCGGAAAGTTTCAAAAGCAACGACTTATCGTCTTTTAAAACAGTACGACGAACAAAAAAACATCAAAATTTCGGAAAAGGAATCTGGAAAAAGAACTCAACTCTTATAACGAAAGTCAAGAAAATAGTGGAAAAGAAAATTGATGTATCAGTGTGTCAAATCGCCCAAAATTGGAGATAACTTAATTTTATGTGCACGAAATCATAAAAGAAGATTTGAATTCAAAACCTTTAAAGAAAAAAAAATGGTTCCAAAATACATAAAAGGTCCAAAGCAACAAGCAAAGAAGACCTGCTTAAAAATTTAAATTGATTCCTTCTGGATCAGGTCTGAAACTCGTCATTGATGACGAGTCCTATTTCATGCATGATCACAATGCTGCTGGTGGTATTAAGTACTACCATTATGCCTCACCATATTCTGTTGCCGTAATATAGAAATCATACCTAAAGAGAGATGGTGTGGCACGCAATGGATGAGAATAGGAATGTGTCCAAACCGGTGCTTTTTGAGGGAACTGCGAATGATAAAATTCACTTTCAACTATGTATAAAGAGAGGAATGATAGCCTTCATCATCGGAAGGAAGACATTTTGTTCTGACCTGCGATATGGCCACCAGTCATTACATGAAAGAAGTGATAGAGACATGAGGATCGAGAATATTGATTTCATACCCAAGAAAGACAATGCGTCTAGTGTCCCACAAGCAAGAGGGATGGAAAAATTCTGGGAAATTAGGTATTGTAAATATTCCTACGAGAAAAAAAGAGCCCAAAAACTTGGCCCAATTCAAGAGGGTTTATCATTCTCTCCCTAAATCAGTATCGGAAGAAACTGTAAAAAATATTGAGACGATGGGTAAAAGAAATCTTCGCAAATGGGACATAAAGGTGTACATTCGTCGATTTAAATTATTTAATTAAATTTGTTTGTCAATTTGATGCAAATAGCATTCATGTAAGTAATATTTTGTTGAACACATAAAAGAAAATCAAGTTGTCTCGTACTTTTCGCTTACGCGGTTTAGTTCGTTGCGTTTTCTAAGATTTTAAGTAAAGTAAACTATGAGAAATAGGATTTTATATAATATTTATATATTACAGCCTTCTACAATTTATAGTTACTGTAAATATTCTTACTTACTATGCTTTTGGACTTTTTTGTTGATAATCAATACTTGGTTAGTCCTTATTTTTACAAATTTATCTGCTGCATTTCATCTAATATCCATATAATAATTTGTTACAATCAACAACGGCCATTTTTTTACTAAATTGCAGAACTTAGTCACTGAAGTAGTTTCCACGAAGTTGAAGTCTCAAAAAGGACTTGTTGCCTATTTAGGTTTGTCTCTAATGGGAGTAAAGGCCGTCAAATTTTTAAAAGATTTCTCTCAAATTGGAACTATTACCCATCATTTATAAAGACGAGCACCATTAATTGGGTAATTATGCTCAAGCCTAAGTATCTAAAGACATTGTAACGTAATGCTGGATTCCCTGAAATGACTAAAAGAAAACTAGAAAAAGATATGTAATTTCTAAATTTTAGCCCTCTGAAATATACAGACGTGCGTATACGCTTAGGTATTACCAGTTAATTTTATTAATTTACAAATTTTTATAAATTATAAATTCACATTTGTATCAATTTTTTTAAGTTATGAATCATACAGTCTTACAGATCATTTTAAAACTTCATAAAATCTACTCCCAAAACATTATTTTACTGCTACAAATATTTTTAAAATGTGTTTTTTTTTCAAAAATTAAGTCTAAAGCAGTTAAAAGAAGCTAATACTTTTGAACAGTTGATTGTTCCTCAGATTGTCAAGAAATACAGGCTTATATAGTCTAGCCTCTAGATAAGTAATTGCGAGTTTTTTCTTGATTCATGGAAAAACTTTTTTTTTCTTAGTCTCTCTCTCACCTACTTTAAGGTTTATACTTGACGACATTTTACTACACATTCTGTGATTGCTTACAATTAGATATTAGTCACTTCAATATTTTTAAAGGCACTATTTATATTTTTAAGAACTGATCAAAATTATATTTTTATCTAATACTAATTTTGAAACAAAATTACAATTTTTTTCTTTGAATGAAATAATGAGAAACAAAATTATAAGGAAAGTCTTAAGACATTTCCGTCGAAAGAAATGTTAATGTAAAAAAAATATGTTAATCGTCCAATAAACTAAAATAATTAAATTTGAATGAATGCTTATTACAAATATTTATAGGCATTTAAAAGTATTATTTTAAACTTCCTTACATTAAGATCTACCAAGTTTTGTGTGATTCAAAGACGATACTATCCCATTACATAAAATCCCATTCGTTTTTAATTCTGTTTAAGAAATTATCTTTCGTCATTTGTTCTTGTTACATAATCTTCAAAACAACTAACAAAACTGTAGAGTTTTTTCAACACTTTTTATTTATATTTCTTTCTTTTTAACCAATTTTTTATCTTCTTCTTTCAGATCGTAAAGTAAAAAAAAAGTATTTAAAATGTTAAATAATATCTTTCATAGAAATAAATTTATGCAAAGTTACTTAAGAAGGAAAAAGGAAATAAAAATAAAAATATCGATAAAACACACTTACAAAGAATTCTATTCCCCAAAAGAAAAAACTTTTCTTTTTATTAGAAGTTCTATTCATTTTTAGTGTATTATCATTGTTTCTGATGTTATATAATTTGTTATTTAGTACCTTTATTTAATAAGCTTATACATTTCTTCTTTCTTTTACTAAAAATCCTTTTATTTAAAGGATTTGAAAATGTTTCTTCTACTTAAAATATACATTTTATTGCATTTTATTTTGGGTAGTAAATACTGAAAATGTTTTTAAATTAAAACACAATGCAATTGTATGCAAACTATAAACACTAAAAAAATATTCAGTCTTTCTTTTTTATGCGACAAAGACCTTAAAAGTACTAACTGTATAAAAATCAGTACTGTTTACTCAACCTTTCCAAACCTAGTCAAGAATCTAAAACCATGCTTTTGTTTTTCTTTTTTACGTGCAGAAGCACATTGCATTATTTTTAATTACTTTCCTATAAAAAGCCAGCTAAATACAATATTTAGTTTAGTTTTATTTTAGTTCTAAATTATATACGACCATACAACATGATCATTTTATAAGTTGCCTTAATAAAATGTTTCATGAAATGATTCATTCTCGTATTAGTTTATTAATATAATATCAACGATATCTTTTCAGAGATTCTCCTTTAATTTGATAATACTGTTGATAAAATAACTGTGGGATTGGCTAAAACGACAAATGAAAGATTTGCGTGTGTTCTTTACTTTTTAACTTGAAAAAAAATCTATAGAATTCCGACTTTACTTTTAGCCTTTGTAGAAACTGTTACAACCACAAAGTGGCTTTGCTTATACACGTTAAACAATTTCTTTATAGTATCTCTATTAGGGTCTTCTTTGTCATGGGGTAATTATCTCCCCGAGTATCATTCTACAAAATAAATTCTTTTTAAGAGGGAATATCTCTTATATAAAACATACCATAAATGTAATGATAAAAAAAAATTAAAAGCAAGTAAGGATAAGAGTTTTAAATTGTACACTGTTAAAAATTAGGCACTTTGTTTCACCAAAAATGTGGTTCCTAGTAGCTGCAACGGTTGTGTGGTGAAACGTTAAACCATATTTTTGGTATTCGCTTGAACCATTTCTCAGGTTTTTGTTTCCAAATCAAGAAAAATGGTTCAACCAAACACCGAAAAAAAGGTGAAACATTTCACCACGCAGCCGTTGCAGTTACTAGGAACCAATATCATGGTGAAACCAAGCACATAATTTTTAACAGTGTATATTATAAGGTAAAATGAAGTTTGAGAGCTCTAAATAATTTTCATTCATTATTAATTTATATATGTAAAATGTTATCTTCCGCCTTTCAATCTGATTTAAGATGCTAAATTCAAATAAAATTTTGTCTCTAAAATAAATGATATATTGTTTTAACTATCACTTTTCCCCAGAGTTTTTTGAAACAAAAGCTATCAAAAACGAACGGAATAGTGAACTTTCTCCAAAACCTAATAAAAAAGTTCTGCATTCTGAATAAACTTAATACCCAATTACAAGATGAATAGGGAATGTTCATTCTACTAAATACTTATTCTTATTAATATTTGTTGATGGGAAAATTCATTTATCACTTACTGTAGATGTCATGACACTACATGCAGTAAATTGAAATCTAACACAGGTACCAGATAAGATTAATGAACGGCTGGGTAATTAGTATGTCCAGGAAAATTACGATATTATAATTCTCTAGAAGAGACGTATACATGATGTGAACGGCGGAATAGAGTTAACATTTAGTTAGCTTTTCTGTTTCGTTAAAAATATTTCTTAATGCTTTAATAATACATTGAAAATGAAAAAATATACAAAGAGAGGATATTTTTGAGTCTTTAAATGATTAAAATCAATCAAATATAAAGTGTTTTAATATCTAATTTTTTTTATTGTTTAGAGTTATTACTTTATTAATAAAACACAGTTAATTAAAGATTTCATAAATGTCAGGCAACTGATTATTATATCCTAGTATAATATTTAATTCTGAGAACTTAATAATATAAATTTCGAAATGTGTACGGTGGAGTTAATTGATTTATAAAATGCTTTGGGGGATAAATAAATTATTATAGCTTCAAACTTTAAAAACTTTCCCTTACCTATTATAAAAATTATCATATAAACCGAAATAAATCTCGATTTAAATTAATAATTAAAGAACTTAAACAACCAATAATATGATATTGTTAATAGCATCAAGTGGGATATGATTTAACGGAAAAAGTTTTCCTAAATAAGCTTCATATTTGTATATGTAGCTGATGTTTGTCAGAAGAAGTAGATCTTTATCATCCAAACCAAAATGAATATTCGCTTGCATGTGTCGTTATACATTTATTTTTACTCTGGTTTTTATCTTTGTATCTTAACCCTTTTATGGTTTTTAATTTCTTGTAAGATAGAACAATAGCTTTGTTATTTCTATCAGTTTTTTTAATGTGTTTAAAGGTATTTCTTACAGGAAGTCTTAACTTTCCTAACTATCCTTTTATGAAGTTGTCATTTTTCAATCAAAGTAATCCTCTACGGACATTCTGAGTTTTATAACTATTTCATAGGGTCTCCAAACCAAGGTATCTGTGTGTTAACCCAATGGAAAAAAATATTTCCCAAGCCACATTTTTCTGGCAGTATTGAATATTTTTACAAGTGTTTTTTTTTATATGTGATAAATGTAGCTGACTTACAAGTCTCTATCAGGTGTCGGCTCGTCACTTGACTGTGGTTCTAAAATACGACGCCCGTCGCTAATAGTCCTCGTGTAGCTCTAGTGCGACGATAATTCAAACTAAACTAAACTACAAGTCTCTATAATCCAAAATTTTGAAATTGGTTCGAAGATTTTTTATTTTCAATAAAAATTTCGTACTAAATTCATAAAGTGTGATTATAGAGACCTGCAAGTCAGCTACATTTATCGTATAAAAAACCGTTCGTAAAAAGATTCAATACAGTCGGAAAAATGTGGCTTAAAAATAGCTTCTATTGAATTAACACAGATGCACTTTGATTTAGAGACTCGCTGTCATTCGATCTCATTCTCCGTTAAACATGTATGTACTAGACCAACTGATACTTAAAATAACTCTTATTAATTTCACTGTCCACAAAGTTTGCTCCATCAAAAGTAGGCATTATTTTTTTCCCATTTCAACTTTAGACTTTTCTTAACGATACCTGATTTTTTAAAACAAATTCCTTAACTTCCACAATTAATATAAATTCCTTGCAATAAAGCAATTATTAAAAAATTATTTAATTTCGAACTACTTATAAATTTACTAATTACTTCAGGAACACATTTTTATTCATTTATTGATTTCGACGTTTTACATTACATAGAGATCAATAAAAATAATTTTTTTATTTATTTTATAACGTAATCCAATTAAAAATTTACAATAAAAAGTCATTTTAATGTGCTTTCAGTATAATTTTTACAAAACTAGAATCAATTGCATTAGATATTAAAGACCTCCCGGATTGGGCGAGGTTCAATCCTTTCATCCCTTGAGTGGGTCGATAAAATGAGTACCAAGCATGCTTGGGAACTAAACACTGGGGGTTCCGCGTGAAGCTGACCACCTTACCGGAACATATGCCTAGCACCCCAGAACCCTAGGTCACGAAAGCTGAAATGGGCACGGCAGGCCTTGTTCCAGTAATGGGCTGTTGCGCCGAGGAGTTTAGTTTTAGATATTAAAGAACTTCTTGAAAAAAGACCTTCATGAATCAATTTACACCATTGAAAAAAGAATTTTAAACCAATAAACGATATTTTAGAAAAATAAACTCGTAATGAGTTGAATTTCTAAACATTTGATTAACGAATACAAAATTATTTCAATATTACTTCGTGTTTTCTATGTTTGATAAAATACTGAAACACATAAAAAAAACACTGAAATTTGTAGCAAGTAAATATAACTGAAAAGACAAAATCAAGAATTTTCAAGAAAATAACAGCAAGTTTGAGTGACAAAATCTATGCATTTAATTTTTATACAAAATATCATGACTTCAAATCAAAACTACTATTAGTTAAATAAGTAAGCATAAATTGTGCAAATAAAATAAATAAAACTGAAGTATTTCATTTCAAATAGATATTTTTCTACACACAAAAAATAATGTTACGAATTTTCAGAGAAGAATTTGAAACTTTTTTGAACAGCGGGTTTTAAAGAAAACAAATAACATTATATAAAAATTGAAGAAAAAATCAATTGTCTGTCATTCTGAATAAAGATGAGTTCAGTTGAGCCTTGTCTAGAGGCAGGTCTTTTTTCTATAATAAAAATAGTCCCCGTTTTCGTTGAGTTTAAATTGATATAACAACCTTCTTCATTTTTATGCATATATTGTATACTTAAATATAAATTAGCCTACGAAGAAATAGATATGCCTGTTCATTTAGTAATTGTTTCTGACTTAAGCAGTATAAAATCAAACAGATCTTCGTATAAACAGATTAATTGCTTTTAGAACGAAACTTAAATAAATGTAATAAAAATTAATGTAATTCAATGTAATTTTACTTTTGTAGCTTTAGAAGCATAAAACAATGCTAGATTCAAATTCATGTAAGCATAGAGAGTGAGTTTATTTAAAATTAGCACTTCTGTTATTGTGTTAGACACCATTTTGTTTGGACTCATAGTTAATTTGCACACAAAGAAAAAAAAATTTTAAAGGATTTTTCAAAAGAGAAAGAAAGAAAATATAGCCACATTTTTTCTATAATAATAATTAAATAGGTTTTTAAAAGTAACTATCACCTAGAACTACTTTCACAAACAGTTTATAAATGCTAGAAACAAAAACAGCAACGCCAAGCATAACATATAGTCCCAATTTTAACTTTTAGTTAACAAAATTGCTTATTTTCACTATCTTTCTTTAGTAAATTCAATTATTATTTTTTATCGTTGCTTTTTTTCGATAAATACGTTGCCACGATTGCCCAATTATGACCACGAAACACGCCTAATCTGCAAAATATGTTTTTTTAATGATTTTTATGGTGGTTGTGAGTTATCGGGCTATAAAACTGTATACGAGTATAATGGGCCGTTTGTGATGGTAGGTTGGTGCATATATTTTCCGGCTTGTGTGCTTGATCAGAGACCCGCTAATAAACCTTCGTCAAGTAAAGTAAGACACACATACAGAATTTTTACTGACACAGGGAGAGAAAGTACACCCAGGGCGAAGGCGGGAATCGTACCCGCACACGGTACAGTGCGCAGACTGTTAGGGAAATGGGCTGCGATCAAACCCATTAGACCATCCGGGCCCCGCCGTTTGTGATTCTCTTCATTTTTACGAAAAATACGTTGCCAAGCTCGCCGAATTATTACCAAAAACGCCCAAAATAAGATATATATGTTTTTTAATGATTTATAAGCTGGTTGGTTCTTTGAAGGTCATCGCGTCAGAGTTGTATAATGGTTTATTTGGGGTTATCTTTATTTTCGCGTTGAAATATAGGTTACCAAGCTCAACAAATTATTTACCAAAAACGTGCCCCCCCCCCCCCCCCCAAGTGGCTGAGAGTAATAATCGAAGAGCCTCTCACCGAGAAGGTTCTTGGTTCCAGCCATACTATAGACGTATTCGTGCTGGAGGTAAAATCCCTCTAAAAGTTTCACTGGTATGCTCGAATACACTGCGATATACGTGCTCGTTAAATCTGCGGAGTTAAAAGTCCCGACGACGTTAGCGTATGATGTCGCTCGATATTCCGTTGGGTGCTCGTCACTTGACCAGGGTTCTAAATTACGAGGCGAAATTAGCTGTGTTAAAACTTTTAAAATTAGAAGTCATCACACAAAAACACTAAATATGCGTAATGTGTTTTTTTAAATGATTTTTATGAAGGTTGGTCGTATGGACGTCATCCCTCTAGTTATTATTTATTTATTATAAGACTGCTATACAGAAAAGAAAATTTCCAATTACATAGCAGAGGCAAGACACTAAAATCGAATAAAATATAAACAACAAACATTGAATTAGAATAAAATACAATCATTAAAAACATTAAAAAATGAATATTATGAGCCTTTTGTGTCAATCTTCAATTTATAGCCAAAATTGCCAACAATTTAGCCAAAATATTGCCATATAACAGGCTAAATGCACTAAATAAGGTTTTTTTAACACATAATTGAGATTTTCACTTGAAATAAAATTATTTTACAATAATTATGGTTTAACTGAGATTTATGAGGGAAATTATGATAACAGTAGGGTGACCCGGGATAATTATTGGACACGGAAAATCGGGGTAATTATTGGAAAGCAACCAAAAACCACAATGCATCCTAATTTATTTCGTCTAAGAAATCACAATTTGTTAATTGAATATCCAGCAATGTGTGTGTGTGCTCTGATTAATTATTTTGATGAGATTCGTATTTTTTCTATAAAAAAATATTAATAACCCAAAGCACTTAAACAGGGTTTGAAGTTTTGTTCAATTGATGCCAAATTATGTATAATTTTGTTTTCTTTTACATGATCTTGAATTTTGTAATGTCCAGTCTTAGATATGTTTATGAAGGTGATTGTGCTGAAAAAACACCATTTTAGGATGAATAGTAACATGATGCTATGCGTGTTGAGTTACGGGGTAATTATTGGATAAAGCTGGGAAATTGTTGGAAACGCTATGGGGTAAGACAGACAGCATAGCAATATGCTTCAATTTACTTCGTACAGTTTGTGGGCTTAAAAAACACCATCTACGTAATGTTTGAATTTGGAAAAAGAAGAAATGTAAATGTTTGGTAATTTTTAATTGATTTCACTGTTATACATTTTTTACAGAAGCCATGTTGTGTTAAATAATTATCAAATACATAGTACTATAGTACACACCATATCATGCAATTTATCCCTTGTAGCTAGTCTAAATACTGTGCTGAATAGATTGAAAACTACTGTCCAATAATAACCCCAACTGGCGGGGTAATTTTTGGACAAATGTTAATTTTTTTCAACTTCTATAGAGGAAATAGTAAATTTCAACAATGGTACCCGACATATATATCTAATAGTCATTATGAAAAAAATTACTGGTTAGAAAATTACAGAAATGTGGGAGCTATGGTGAAAGTTTGATTTTTGTCCGATAATTACCCCGTGTCACCCTACAAGTTTATATTTTGGTAGTTTTGTTTTATGAGAGTGGGCATTATGTAGCCTGTTTTGGAATTTTAAGTTAATGCAAATGACGGGATATAATACTTTGTAATTAACGGGAACAATAACATAGGTTTATTACCCATCAAATTAAAGGGCACGCATGCTTGGAATTGATCGATTTAAAAAAAAAATTCCATGCGAAGAACGGGTATTTATTTGCTAGTACAAAATATTTCAAGTCTTTTCAAGTATTTAAATGCCACAAATAAAAAAAAGCAGCTTACAGAGCATTTAATGAACGCCAAAAACCGTCAGTTTCTTCTGAATAAAATTATAATACATTCAGTGCAAATCTCTACATAATAAAAGATCTTTTATATAATCGAATAGAATAGCGCCAGGTGACTCCGAAACGTCATGTTCAACGTGTTTTACCGAATTGCAAAAGATCTAATCGAATATGATCCTTATTAGGTAACTTTCTTCTCGGAAACTCTTTGGAAATGCGCAGTAAATTCTGTGGCTACATTTCAGCCGCAATGATTTCTAAGAAATTGATTTCATGAGTGTAACATTTCTGTGACATTAATTTATGTCTTCTCTTAGAGAATGGATGGATTTTCTTGGAAACAATGTAAGACTTGTTTTTTATCAAGTGGTAAGTGCGTATACTTATTTAAATTTTAACAATGAAGTTTGATTTGGTCAAATTAATGTCACACTAAAGCTAGTTAACGTTTTCGAGTTAAGGTTTTAGGGATTTAAGTAGTTTTTTTAAACACACAAAATAGTTTCATTGCTTATAATTTTATTGTTTGCAGCAGAACACTGGTTGTAATTTTATTTTTTAAAGTATTTTAGATCTGTTCAATTTTTGTGAGTATACTGATAACTAATATTCTGTTTCATCGTTTAACATTACAATAACTAGAAAAGACCTGGGTAATAAGAGACCAAGTAAAAAAAAACGGAAAAGAAGTCCAAAACTTAAATGCCTGCTTTCTAATACAAATTTAATGTTTCAGAATATCTTTGAGTACTTCAAATAGGACTCGATGCAAGCACAAAAATCGCAAATTTGAGTCAAGGTTTTATAAAATTAATTTTAGCACACATTAAAATATTATTTTATAATAAAATATTATTATAAAATAAAGTTACCATTCGAAAGACAGACACTAACATTCGACCTTTATTATTTTTTCGGCTTTTACTACTCTTTAATAAGTTCTCTGTAAGCTCTTCATAAGTTGAATAAGTTCTTTCTAATCTCTTTTAAGTTAAATAAGTTTGTGACTTTCATTTTCTATGCATGTTTGTCTAATTTTATTCCGTAATTGAAGTTAAAAAAAAATGTATCAATATTTTTCTTCTCAAAGAAAGATAATTAAGAATATTTTTCAAAAATATTCCTAAACCTTTACCTTCGCCTATATAAGATCGTTCCTAAATATTAGTGGGAAATGACGTGTACTCAAGAATAATTATGAACCATAGAATTTTTTGGAGAATATCATTTTCTTTAATACATGTATAGGCATTTGAATTGGGGATATATGGTTTTTAATATCCGAATGTGTGAATGTGTCTTTCAAATGAATTTGCTAAATGTTTGCCTTTTATTATTGGAATAAAAAAAAGGTGTTTGTCATTACAATCTTTAACGATAAACAATAAAGTGCACGTTGTAATTTATTTAAATCAAAAGCGGCACTGTTTTATTTTTCAAAAAGGACAAATTTTTAAGTTAATATGCATTTGGATTTTTATAAATTAGACCTAGGATAAAAGAAAAATCTCATATTTTCATTTACAGAATAAAAACTATTTCATAATAAATGTTGTACATTTACAAATTTATTCAAACCAATAAGATAACCAAAATTTTTGCTTTTAAACCATATGGAATGGCCGAAAAAGTAAAATTCAATTTAATTTATTGTGCAAATTTATACATAGACATGCTTTTAAACTTCATGAACGTAATACAGCTATTCAATTTAAGTGCTGAGCTATATTAGTTTTGAAACTTTTAGCGTTTTAGTACAAAGAATTCATTACCTATGTAAATATGTGTATATACATGCCTATTGAATGTGCTTTGTAATAACCGGATATGAAATGCCATGTAAAGGTAATTATCTCAAAACAAAATGCTTTTCACAATCTAGTAATATAAATAGTTTATGTCTGGTATACAAAATCTACTATTGAAAACAATTTAACTGAATTTGACGAAATTAGTTTACGATGAAATTGGTATTGAAAAGTTAAAAACGCATTGCTTTATAATAAAAAAATATATAGAAATGCTATTATGCATTTAAATGTTTAGAAATTATACAGAAGTTAATAAAAAAAGCACAAGTTTTACAACAAATACATGGACAATTTTATTGACAAAATAAGTTATAAAACACGTCGTTTTCCAAAATACTTCAGAGAAATTGATTATCCAAATGTTTTGCACATAAAATAAAAGAGATGGACGAAAAAGAAATAACCAATATATTGTGGAGGTAATTTTATTTATGGACATATTGTGCAGGTAATTTTATTTATGGACATACTTTTAAACTTTATGGTTATAATAAAATGATTCAATTTAGGTGGTTACCTATGTCATTTTCGGAGCTTTTATCGTTTTAAAACATTAAGTGAGTAGAGATCATTAGGTTAAATTGGTGAATTTTTTTTGTTTCTTCTCTATGCTTATCATGCATTGAGATTGATAAACGTTTATAAAGTGCATTTAATTTGAAATGTCTAAGGATTCAAATGTTTAAGGTGATGAAATGTTGCAAAAAATCAACAACTAGTATAAGTTTTATTCATTCAAATTACAACTTGAATTATTAAACACAATCATGTCTCACACTTACTTATACAAGGGGGCTAATTATGAGACACTCGACAGTTTTTACTTTCTATCCTAATGTATGTAAAAACAAAAATTCACCTTAGATTTCCTTTAGGTAATTTCATTTTATCTAAAGGGGAAATTGTTCATTTTTATAACTTTATTTTGAGTTTACCGATTAACAAGGTTCAGTCATCAGCCAATCATAAAAGTTCCAAGGTTATGCCCTAAATCCGCAGTGTAATCATTGTCAACCAAATTTTTATTATTTTTGACGACTTAAATATCAAAACTTTTTTTTTTCTACTCTAAACAAATTTTTACCTCTTCAACTCTATTCAAGTATAAATTCAATTATTTTTTTTATTCCATTTGAATTTTTAGAATAAGGAAAGATTCGCTTATTTTAGAAATAAATTATAAATAATGAAATTCAATTTTGATGTTATTAATGACTTCATGTACATAAAAGTAGGAAATAGAATTCGTATCTTCGACAAAAGAGTTTTAATGGTCTTTGAACCTTTTATTGAAGTACTTAAAACTTTATAAAAAATAATTATACAGATAAGTAATATTTTATTTAGTTTCAGCTTTGTTTCTACTTAAAGTATTAACGAACGTTTTGTTTCTAATAGTCTGGTTTTCATCGTCCATCTAATTTAATAAGTACGTGCCATTAGTAACAATTTAATTCGATTTTAGAAATAAAAGAAATGTTTCGGAAACTCAGAAACAAGTTTTCTAACTTTAACAAAATAGTTCGGAAAATCTTATTATATGATCATTAACGTAAAAAGGAAACCAAAATAATACTCCACACAAACATTGCTACTCTAGCTAGAAAAATCATTTTTAATAGTAGGAAAAACTTAAAAAAAAAAAAAGAAACGTGGTTTATCTTTTGAAAAAGTTCAATATTTTTATTTTAGTTGTCAAAATACCAAAAACATTAATTATTTGCGATACCATAATTGCTTTTAATAATTGGAAAGTTTGTTTTCAAAATTTCGATGCGTCAAACTTTGTTCAGAATCAAGCATTTAAATCTAGAAACTACCTATTAAATATGTATAATTTTGATACATATACTTTCATAACGTTTTACTCTGGTACTTTACATTAAAATAAGTGTAATAAATTTAAAGTAACCATTTTAATATAATAGGTGACATTTTCTCTGAATTGACTATGTATATTTTATATCAGTCACCAACGGTCGTAATTTTAAAAATATTTTTTATACATATATATAGTACCTGTACCCAATATGGACACAATAAGGAAAATTAATTTTTTTCACCATCTTGTATTGTACACGTCCCAGGACTTTAAAAATTTGCGACCACAATCCCTGTACTGTTGACTATCATTCATTAAAATTATAGACCTTGTTATTATTATGGTTTAATTTAAATAATAAAAACAAAAAATGTTTACAAGTGTTTATATACAAGGAACCACCCGTCTCTAGTATGGACATGCATGTCCGTATTAGGGACTTGCTCTGCTCCTTATAGAACAACTACTGGATGGAAGAACCACTCTTTTAAGGGATTTTAGAAGAGAGGGATCATTAAAAATTAGGACCTTGTTATTATTATGGTTTCATTTAAATAATAAAATAAAAAAATATTTACAAGTGTCTATATACAAGGAACCACCCGTCTCTAGTATGGACATACATGTACGTATTAGGGACAGGTTGCTCTGCTCCTTATAGAACAACTACTGGATGGAAGAACCATTCTTTTAAGGGATTTTAGACGAGAGGGGATCATTAAAATTAGAGACCTTGTTATTATTATGGTTTAATTTAAATCATAAAAACAAAAAATGTTTACAAGTGTCTATATACAAGGAACCACCCGTCTCTAGTATGGACATGCATGTACGTATTAGGGACAGGTTGCTCTGCTCCTTATAGAACAACTACTGGATGGAAGAACCACTCTTTTAAGGGATTTTAGAAGAGAGGGGATCATTTAAATTAGAGACCTTGTTATTATTATGGTTTAATTTCAATAATAAAAACAAAAAATGTTTACAAGTGTCTATATACAAGGAACCACCCGTCTCTAGTATGGACATGCATGTCCGTATTAGGGACAGGTTGCTCTGCTCCTTATAGAAAAACTACTGGATGGAAGAACCACTCTTTCAAGGGATTTTAGAACAGAGGGGATAAAAAAAATATCTTAAAGTATAGCAAGTAGGGGGCAAAGTACACTTTTAAAAAATTTGTGCTTGGTTTCACCATGATATTGGTTCCTAGTAGCTGCAACGGCTGCGTGGTGAAATGTTTCACCTTTTTTTCGGTGTTTGGTTGAACCATTTTTCTGGATTTGGAAACAAAAACCTGAGAAATGGTTCAACCGAATACCAAAAATATGGTTTAACGTTTCACCACACAGCCGTTGCAGATACTAGGAACCAATATCATGGTGAAACCAAGCACAAAATTTTTAACAGTGTAAATATCTTCAAAACGCGCAGTTTAGAAGGGAGGGATGTCATTTTCGGTTGTGGTGGCTCTTCGAAGACCTTCGAAGTGCAGTAATGTTACTAATATGAACATTATTTTATTATTTTTGGCTAAATAAAATCAAATTAAACAGATACGTTACAAATTTGTGAATCTGAAGATTCATTATCGTACTTCCAATGGGGACATAAGGTGTCCTTATTGGAAATCAGGGGTAGTATTGGAATTAATAGTTTTACTAAATCTTATAATAAATAAAGAAATAAAACATTATCAAACAATAAATGCAACATCAATCGAAAATATGTTTTATTAGCTTTCTAAACCACTCCACTTTTCAAGATTTAAAGTAATTATACAATACATCCTAAGAATATAAACCTTCCTATAATTAAGATCAGCACACCACGAATATACAAATTACCTTCGAAAGAGCGAACAGCGTGCTTTTTTGCACTTTCTATGCTAAAATATTTTAACCGCTTTTCTTCACGGACATGTAGCACTATCTCTGGGTTTAAAAAAAAATGCACTTAAAAAGATATTAGGGTGTCCCTATTGAGAGCACTGTCCTTTTTGGGTACTAGTACTTTACAAATCCTTAAAAATCAACCATCAACTTAATCATAGATTTACAATAAAAGAGGTAAGGAGTTTTGATCACTTTACAATCGGAAACGTTTCTAGCAGTCCTTATAAATTATTTCAAGAGTGATAACCAGTCTTCTCTCAAACGAAACAAATTGGTCAACTGTTTATTCACAAGTTTTATGAGCTATTGCATATTAAATTTAACAATGGTTTGAGTACTCGACACGGTCGAAATTCCCGACAGTATAAAAAAAATGATTATTGTTTATTTCTCGATTTTTTTTTAATTTAGAATGTTTATTTTAAATAATGTATAAACTGTTTGTAGTTAAAAATTGCTGTGTACTACTAAATATTTAAACTCAGCTTGAAAAACACCATTAACTTACGACATTATCTATTATAAGAAAAAATTATGTCCATCGGGACCAGACTACATAATAAATAAGTCCAAATTATAAAACGAAAACTCTAAAAAAATAAACATATGCGATAGACTATAAAAAATACTCCGATTAATTATGTATGTGATTTCCGCATGAAATACATTTCGAATATAACACACCTTTTTCGACTAAAAGCATTTTATGTTTGCATATCTGATATAATAGCTTATGACTTTTCTTATGATAGCAATAAAAGAAAAATCCCTTTTCCCAAATGCAAAAATATTAATGGATTATTCCTCAGAAAACATACAATTTGACGCGAAAAATCTCGAAAAAAAAAAGATGAAAGTTTTTGAAACTTTGGATTTCAGTTACACTTACATACTGCATTGAAGCTATAACATCAGTCCAGATCATTCAATACATTTTCTCATTAAAATTTAACTTTAAAAATTTGGTTTTCCATGGTCATGACTATCTTGCCGCGGACATGATGAATTATAGGTTTTCAAGTACATCGAACATATTTATGAATAAGAAATACATATATAATATGTACAGCTTATTTTTATGAAATTCATTGTAGAAAATACTCGAATATTTTATTGTATAGATGGGTCAATAGCGAAAGAACGAAGCCATTCTCTCTCTCTCTCTTGGGGAATTCATAATCATTATTCATAATGCGATCCCTTTTTGTTTCATTGCTCATGGCTGTTTCTGTTAACTTTTTTGATTTTCCCATCTTAAAATATACCTGCAGAAATAAAAACTAATTTTTAGAACATGTTTCTTGGTAATCACAAGCTGGTTACCCTATCAACTAAATACACTTTTAAACATACACATAGTGAGGAGTTATTTACAGTCAACTTAAGCAAAATAATTTAGAATGCAATGTATAATTTGCTGATTTTTATAATTTTTTCTTTGATTTTCTTTGTTTTGATAATTTATTCATAATCAAGAGCAGTCAGTTTTAAAATCATCCATCTGTAAATTAAATAAATCCTATTCCATTGTTATTACGTTTATTTCTAAGTTAGTTACTCTGCCTAAGCGTATGTTGTATTTAGCACTGCAAACATAGTATAGTCCAGAAACAGTCAAGCAAGATATCATAATAACATCCATAGACAACTGGTCACGTATGTGGACATAAAGTGTCCACGGTTGTAATGTTCTCGGATGTGACAAAGTACATGTCTCATCCTTGTAAAACATGGTATGTCCATATTTGAAACACGAGTTTAAAAAATTAAGCCCATTGTATCTAATGCTACACAAGATTAAGTAACAATAGTTATTTGATTAGCTTACCTAAGTTCTTTCTTAGCCACAGATGTGATGCACTCATCTTGACGCTTCACTAAATCCGAAGTTGAATGAACAACAAAAAGACTTAACACTAAAAACAAACTGATTTTTTGGTTTCGTTTTACAAGATGACTGCCAACGAA
The DNA here is from genome assembly GCA_019343175.1 of Oedothorax gibbosus. Lineage (NCBI taxonomy): Eukaryota > Metazoa > Arthropoda > Arachnida > Araneae > Linyphiidae > Oedothorax > Oedothorax gibbosus. The sequence goes on from JAFNEN010000097.1 coordinate 1,723,361, forward strand.
ACTAACCATGACATAGACACTACTTTGTACTGCCACATATTGAATTTAATATAAGGTTTTCTTTATGCCCACAGAATGATAATCTCAACTGAAAAACAAGAAAGCTACTCAACACACTGCCCAAACTGCCCTGATGTCCAACTGCCCGCAGCGTATCTTTGACTGCCCAGCAATTCAAGACAAGGTCTTCAAGATTAGCATTAAAGACCCAGAAATTTTAATTTTCGCTGAAAAAGCAGTTCAAGTCTACGACAGCTTCGGACCTATCTAATTTTTACACATACCATAGACACGACAACAACAACAACATGTGACCCAGCAGGGGTCTAGCTTAATTACTTTGTTTAATTTTTTTTTTAATTTTAGAATTTGATTTAAATGATACATTTGCTTCATTGACTGTTATAAAACTAAAATGATAAATATTATATATTTATTTTTCCATCTTATTTAAATCAACCTCACTCAATTATTGAAGTAATTAGCTTTAAGCATTTAACCTTAATATCTAAATTCAAACCAATGTTTTAGAGTTCAAATAATAATGCTTAAATATTAATGATAATAATACTTATACAACCCTTGATATACTTTAAAAAGCATTATTTTAAATGATTTCAGATAGCATCTCTGCTTTAACCCTTACCTGCGCTAAAATTTAAGCATTTTAATATGAACTTAAAGAGCTTTTGTTCCCACACACTCATTGTACATAACTTAAACAACAGTTCTCCTAAAATCTCAACACAATGCTTTTCTTCCCCTAGAATCAACTTCCCTAATAACATTATAAAAAAAAACAATCACAATCATTTTCTTCGTTAAAATCATCACTACAATTAATACCAAAATCCAGGGATTGGAGTAACGCGTTACTTGTAACTGTTACTTTTTTCAGGTAACGCCGAGTAACGCCGCCATATTTTACTGAAAGTAACTGTAATTGTAACTTAGTTACTTTTAGCGGTAATGAAGCAACGGAAAGGCCTACTACTTTTACTTACCGTTACTTTTCACTTACTTTTCCGTTACTTCGCACGCCGGTCTACGCGGATTTCGGCACAGTTCGGCTTATATTTAATTATTTAAAATTTAACTTTTTTTAACAACGCTAAATTTTCGTTCTTAGCTTTTTCCAACGGTTCCTATTTCTTTAGTCGTGGTTTTCTTTGAAAGACGGTAAGATTGCTACATTTCAATTTTTCTTCTAACTTGAAATTTCTAAAAGTAACTGTAACTAGTTACTTTTCTTATTAACTAACTGTAACTAGTTACTTCTCATATTAAGTAACTGTAACTAGTTACTTTTCATATTAAGTAACAGTAACTAGTTACTTTTCATATTAAGTAACTGTAACTAGTTACTTTTCATATTAAGTAACTGTAACTAGTTACTTTTCATATTAAGTTACTTTTCATATTAAGTAACTGTAACTGTTAGTAACTTGTTAAAAGTAACTCTCCAATCCCTGCCAAAGTCCTTCCAAACCCTAACACGCCACTTCCAAAAGCACCCCCAAAACAAATCCCCACGCCAAGGCCAACCCCTGAGCGCGGCATGGCCATTCATGGACAAGACAGAGAGAAAAAGAATGTATGCGACTTACCTGCTGGTAGAGAAGCAACAGTCGAAAACGTTGCAAAGCACTCGTTGCCATTGATCCCGACTACAGCTCCACCTAGCCCAATCAATCACCGAGGAGAAACACCACGCTCTTTCTCTCCATGTGTATCATGTTAGACAACAACCGTATAATCCCGACTTGGATTGGGTATTAAGACTACCACGATTGAAGGCCCCGATTAGCGAGGAGGAACCATTAAGCACAACAGTCCTCTTAATTTCCAGAAAGATTCGTTTAATTGTACTATGTACCTTTAAACACACTGTTCAGTCTATACTATAGAACAAACTATTTATATCGTTTATAGCAGAAAAATGAGGCATTCCCTATTTATGTCATTTCATGTATAGATTGCCTATTAAAACTCCCAGTATTGAAGACCTCCAGAGAGGAGAAACCATTAACCCCTTCAGTCGGAATTTCGAAATCCTTGTCTAAAATTGATTTCTTTTTCTATATGACCTACTGCGGTCTTAAAGATCTCAAAAAGGAAAAATTTAACATCTTGAACAATTTTTGAGAGAGTTTTTTAATTTAAAAAAATAATAATTTAAATAAATCACAATTTTTTTTATATAACAATTGTATTTTTGAAATTTTATATACTTTACAATATTGCCTAAAATACAAATCCTAAAAATTAAACTTTTGTTAATTTTATTACAAAAAAATTCATTAATATATTTTACAGCTTGGTGTCGCTACTGTTTTAAGACATAAAAAAGAACTGGAATTAGTTATATATAAAAGCTTAAATAACCACCGCTTCTACTTTCAGGATATAAAACAAACTTTTTGGAATTTAATCTTAAAAATTTAATTAATTTGTATTATTTGTAGAGAAATAAGCATTTACAGTTGAACGTCCATAATGTTAAAAAAAGTTTTACATATTCAATTATTCATACCTTCACAAATAAAACGATTTAAAAAAAGAATAGGTTTCATTATTTACTATTTCTTAATCTTTAGAAGACAATTTACACAAGTTTTTTCATTAACTTTTCACTTTTTATATATTTTTTAAAAAGTTTAAATTAAAAAATAAAAAACATGAATAGCAACCCCGAGGGTTTTTTACATAAATAGATGAAGTAGATCACATAAAATCAAATTCCCGAATTTTTTAATTCAACAACAATTATTTGCAGAGTTATAAAACCGAGTTTTAGGGACCGACCGTTTAAAAACTAACTTGGGGCAAATTTAATCATAACTTGCATTATCGTATAGTGGTTGAAAATTGTTTATTGGTAAATGTTTATTCAAATTATTGATGCCTGTCAAATTTCTAGGAATCTTTTCTTATTTCAAGTGCATACAATGTATTTTAAAAGTGTATTAAACATTAAATTATATAGATTGTTATGTTTTCGAATGTATGATGACGTTTCTAATATACACTTTTAAAAAGTGTGGTTCATATTAAAATTAAATAACTTTAAATATTATTAGAATTTGTTTTTAGTATAGTTCATTGTTGACAACACTGATTATTTAAAATGAAAAGTTGCCACTGCCATTGTTAAAAATCATTGCCAAACCATTCTGCGTAATTTATTTATTTTTCCTTAAATATCGTGTTAAGGTCGTAACCCTCGTTGATTAATATTTGCTCTGCAAATAATCACATTTGTAAATCATCATATTCATGTAAATAATCATGTAATAATATTCATATGTATCATGTAAATAAGATTCCTAAATATGTGCTTTGTAAATAATCAGGTTTGTCAATCTGATTGTAATTAATAGCATTTGAAAATCTGTTCTTTATAAAGAATCGTATATGTAATTTAATTTAAAATTAAAAAGTTTACTCTTCTAGCCTTTTTTTGATTTCTGAATTTTAAACTTCAAAAAATTAATAAAAAACATCCAAAAAATCACACTATTAGTGAAAGAGGTTTAATTCTAGCATCCGTTATCGAGAATACGTTAACCCTTTTGTCAGTTTGTCGTTTTGAAACACACAACCTAAATCTTTAAATTTTTTAATTTGGCGATTTCTCCTTAAACGCGTTTAAAATGAATGCTTTAATATCTCAGCAAATAATAAAATTATTATACTATATATTTTTTTTCTATTATAAATAATACAAAAAATAATTCCTTTTTATACCTGGGACATTTTGAAGGGGCTCAACATTTTTATATATAAAAAATGGGTGTTACTATTAGATTTTTCAAAGTTGGTACTCATTTCAATATGTAGACCACCCCTTATACAATTTTTGTTGCCTGTAATCAAATCTTTTCGCCTTTTCCTGAAAATTGACACCTTTCACAAAATCACCTGATCAACAATAGCAGCCGAGTAACGAGGCGTGGAGCGTTTTTTCCCCCAGCTGTACATTTTATGACACATATCTAAGAGTGGTTCATAACCTAGAACTCTTATTAGTTTCTAGTTTCCAATTTACATAATTTAAATAGCTCAGTATTTTTTCAGTTATCGTGCTTTTCTCAAAGGTGTTTTTAAGCAAAATTTTATTTAAAATTCTTATAAATTCATAAATACAAATTTTAAATTTTTATTTTTTCTCCGTTTTACAACTTTTAAACTTAAATGGATATCATAAAAAGTTTATTTTGTCCATTTAAAAAAAATTGGCCTTCAAAGGTATGCAGCTACTTTAAACATATACACTGCAAAAGAAATCCCATCACGTTTACGGTTTTAAACTGGCAACTGAAGTAATGGTTTCCTAAGATAACGGCGCCGTCACCGTAACTCTACGCGTGACGTCACAGATTCGCTCCATGCTATCGCTCCATGCTCCATGTATAAGAAACGTAATCCGCAACCGATCCAAACGTAAACTGATTTTTTAGCCGGCTCGTAACTTGATTATGAATATTTAGCTCTGCTAATCCTGATGGAGGATGAGGAATCGGATTTAGAAAGTAGCCGGCCGAGTGAAAGTGAAATTTTCAAAAATAGGAAAACTGAAGGGGCTTTCCATATCCTCATTCGTCGGCATCTAATAACGAACGAAGAAAAATTTAGAACTCTTTGATTTTGTTTTAAATCATGTGCGCGAAGATTTAGAAAAGTAGCCGTTACGTGTCCGAAAAACGTGTGAAGAAGAGTCGGGAAAGCAAGAACCTCTGTGACGATTGTGCAGATCCGTTACGGTTACGATTAACGTGTTAGGAAAACATCGCCATTCATTTGTACGTAACAGGTTTCTGTGACGTCATACGTAACCGTTACGAATCTGGCGAGTGACAGCACCGTAAAGTAATGGTTTCCTAAGATAACGGCACCGTCACCGTAACTCTACGCGTGACGTCACAGATTCGCTCCGCTACAATTCCGATCGTAATGTTTACGGCGAATGCGGTTTCCTCGGAAATGAAGAAACGTAATCCGCAACCGATCCAAACGTAAACAAACCGACACATCGTGATTTTTTAGCCGGTTCGTAACTTCAATCAATATAAAAATGAGTTTGTGTGTGTGGATTATGAAAATTTAGCTCTGCTAATACTGATGGATAATGAGGAATCGGATTTAGAAAGTAGCCGGCAGAGGGAAAGTGAAATTTTCAAACATAGGACAACTTAAGGGGCTTTCCATATCCTCATACGTCGGCATCTACGAACAAAGATAATTTGTTTTAAATCATGTGCGCGAAGATTTAGTTTCGAAGCCCTACAATCGCCACAAGAATCCTATAGCCCCAGAAGAGAAAGGCCGACTGAGATTTTCGAACATTTTTCCCTCGCAAAAGTAGCCGTTACGTGTCCGAAAAACGTGTGAAGAAGAGTCGGAAAAGCAAGAACGTCCGTGACGATGGTACAGATCCGTTACGGTTACGATTAACGTGTTGTTAGGAAACCATCTCCATACATTTGTACGTAAAAGGTTTCTGTGACGTCTTACGTAACCGTTACGAATCTGGCGGATGACGGCACCGTAATCTTAGGAAACCATTACTTTATCTTAGGAAACCATTACTTTAGTTGTAAAAAACACACCGCAAAACTATAGAACCTTTTTGTATTAAATACGGTAAATTTCAGTTTTAAAAAAAGTTTAGTCCCGCTAAATATTCGTACTTTTCAAAACTGAGAAATTGTTTTGCGTTTGGCGCTATTCGAAACAACGATCTTTTAGTAACAAGAGCGTCATACCAACTCGGCCGCCGAATTTCTCGCAAGACTGAAGCCAAATTTAGTTTTTCTTAAATCCGACTTGTTTGACTTTCGAGAAGGTCAGAGTTCGAGATCATGGATCAATGGTGTATATTATATAATCCTTTTACTTCTAAAGCCATGAGTGACCAATGATTTTTTTAAATATGGATACTACTTGATGCTAGGTACATGTCAGCACAATTAGTTTAGTGGCCACTCATGGCTTTCAAGGTCAAGGTCCTTCGAAAAAGGTCATTTTCGTCATGTTTCTGATTAATTATCTGCTTAGGTCATAAATGACCCACAGAAATAATTATTGGATTAATTACACACACTAGGGTAGCACTTAGAAAAGTATAAAACACCTTGGGTGACCCTTTGCTTTGGTAGTTACAGGGTCTCAAAGTTAATCATTTCCACAAAAAAAGTCAAATTCAAAGGTCAATTACTCCAGTACACTTCAAATGTTGTAGTTTTAAACCCAGGTTACAAATCCAATGGACTTTTAAAATTTTCTTAAATATCGTAATAAAAAAAGTAAGTCAGATCCCATGGATGTGTAACCTGGGTCTAAAACTACAACATTTGAAGTGTATTTTCAACTGTGTTTCCAAGTTATTGAGCCTACGCTTCTGGAGTAATTGACATTTGAATGTGACCTTTTTTTTGGAAATGATCAATTTTGGGACCCTGTAACTACCAAAGCAAAGGGTCACCCATGGTGTTTTATATTTGTCTAAGTGCTACCCTAGTGTGAGTAATTAATCCAAGAATTATTTCTATGGGTCACTTATGGCTTAAGCAGTTAATTACTCAGAAACATGACAAAAATCGACAAAAATTACTTCAGTCTGTGTTGTATAACCATTCTGGAAAAGATAAGCCTATAATGTTCCCACAAAAACATATAAATTTCTAATTAATAAACTATTTGCCCCACACATAAGAATTGGCGATGTTTTCTTCATGAATCTTCCTAATTGGGAGGATTAATTTGGAGGATTTAGTTTGTTTGACCTATATAATTTCTGCATTCCTAGAAATGTTTTAGAAGTAAAAGAAAAACGTAATCAATTTGTTTACAATTGAATAACCACCACTTGTTTCATCAAGCTTTCTCCATGTATATCTTATTAGACAATAATCATGTAATTCTGACTCAGATTGGCTATTCAGACACCTCCGAATAAATGGCTTTTTTAGAAAGAGAAGAGAGGAGAAACGACTAGAGAGACAGTGTTTAAATTTAAAGATCAGACGATTATCGTAAATGTGTCACATCCATGAAGTCCTTATACACTCCTTCCATTACCTCACACACAATCCAAAAGTATCTGCGATGTTTAACTTTTACATCTCATGCAAGATTCTTACTTCTGATTACAAACAAAATCATCAATATTGCAGCATTATTTTTTTAGATTCTACAGTACGTATATAACGTAAAAAGCGGAAGGTATTTTAATCGTTCAGACCGTCAGTATATCCGTCAGTCAACCACTTTCGCAGAACGAATCACAAGACTAACATACCATTTGGATATGTCATATTAAAGCAAAAAATTAATAATGGCTATATCCCAAAGGTCATTAAATATTTTTAATTAAAATTATATTTAAGATACTTAAGCATTATGACCGTATGTCTGCCCGTCTGTCACCCACTTTCACAGCCCCAAACTATAAATTCTACAGACAAAAGTGATACGCCAAATTGGAGCAAACATTTTATGCTACTTTCAAAATTTCATTAAAAAAACAAATCGAATTGGGAGTACATTTAAAATCTTAAAAACTAAACATTTAATGACATTTAAATCAGAGACATTTAAAAACAAGAAAATTTCATTCAGATTGAATATTTTCATTGTTGCCACGTTGACAAACGCACGGGAAACTTTATTTTTTCATAGTAAAAAAAACTCTAAGGAATATATTTATTTAAGTGATAAAAATCAGTTTGGAATGACGTCATAGTATATATCACAATAGTTCTTTTGTTGGCTCATAATATGTGTAAGGGAACCTGGGGACCCTTGGCCACAAGGGAGGCTTAGCCCACCGTTAAATTTTAGTATTTAAAAATATTTTAGTATTTTCTTAATAGATGGTACTCAAAGCTACAGTTGTCAGCAGACAGCCACCTTAGTTTCATTGCGCAACTTCTTAACAGTGAGGAGAAAATAAAAAAAAGAAAGTTTTTCATCCCAAAAAGTAAACATTTTAGACATAATTTGTAAGACTTTTTCAGACAAACCATATGAATGAAGTTTAAGTATGTGGTATTTTATGAATACTGTTATGTTAAGGTTTTATATAAGTTATAAAGTTTTTGCAATGAAGTAGGCTTCGTATAACCATGTGAGATTCTTTACGAAAAGGCTGGCCCACTCTATGTAAGAGAGGGTTGGCCACTGGACCAAGGCCCCCTAAGTTAACTAGTTATGAAAATCTATAAATAATGTTTATAATAATGTATGATAACAACTTTGTGAAGGTAATAGATTGATTATCAATATTTGTACTTGTTCAGAATAAAATCAAAACCTCAACAAAACTAACTTATATCAGCAATGACCAAATATCCAACTTTTTCTGCAAACACTAAATTATTACTTCACGCATAATAACACTCCAGATTAATATAAAGATATTATCTGATTTTTTTCTTTCGGGGGGGGGGGGGGCACTGATCGAGTAGCTTTGAAAGTGTCCTTTGATTTTGACTTTTTCCAGTTTTCCAAATCAAACTAAGGCCGTTATGTATTGTGCATTTTAATGTGTGTACAAACTGAATAAAGTATATTTAACATAAATACATTATATTCTTGTTGCCAATAAAATTTCCTTTAATATGAGCTATCATATGAATTGTTTAGTGTAAAAATAATTTTTTTAAAAATAAAATTCTGAAACTATGGCCAAGGCCCTCCCCAGGTTCCCTTATTAAGAAAGTGGCAAAAGAGTTCACATTTCTTTTTTGAATAATTAAACTAGTTATTTCTCTTATTTACTTTTCAGCTATTATAATAGATATTTGTAAAAGGACGTCAAAATACAAAATATTGATTTTCTTTTTTCAAAAATTGCGAATCTTCGTTCATAAAAATATGAATTGTTATGATAATTAAAAATGATATTATGACAATGTCTCTTCTATTTTTAGAGCAAGTAATAGTACTAAATTTTATTCTTCAAACTGCAAATTAGTTTAGCAAATCATAAAGAATATTAATTGAATTTGAGAAAGAAAGTTAATGAAAATTATCTATTTTGGCGTTTAAAGGCTTAAATTAGAATTAAATGCTGTGTGTTTTGCTTTTAAGGTTTTAAATGACAGTCACTGTTGCAAACCTATTGGTTTAACATTACCCCGACAGTTTCTATTGTTCCAATACTCTGCGCATATGCATTATGTTGGATAACGAGGCCGAAAGTTTGTTGTTCTTAGTCCACTCAACTTTTATCCAATATATTATTCAAACAAGTCCCTTACTTTATGCATCCCAACACTTCTTTGTCATAAAACGGTATTGTTAACGCGTTATATTTATGCTAGTATATACCTCCCACAAAATAACTATTTTTCATCCATTGTTAGGGGCAACAATAGAAGTTCTTTGTTGCTAACTTGTTAACCTATTATATTCTTTAATCCAATAGAGTTACACTTTTATACTAACACCAACAAGTTATTTTTTTTAATATACTATTCCGTACAAAATAACGTACCTTTCAGCTAATGACACTTAATTAGGGAATATTATGATATATAGTATGCCCAGTTGATACATTTTATTCATAAAGTGGATGAGGTTGAAGTAAAATTATTTAAGTTATTTTTCACTCTAATTTAAAGCATATATAAATCATATCCGTATACCATCTGTTTGCCACATCACATTATGTTCGATCTTATTTGTTTAGTTTAGTTTGAATTATCGTCGCACTAGAGCTACACGAGGGCTATTGGCGACGGGCGTCGTATTTTAGAACCACAGTCAAGTGACGAGCCGACACCTGAGTAGGCACCCAACGCAACCATTAAGGGCGCCATCGTACGCAGCGTTAGGACTTTGAAGGATATTTAACGTGCACTCCCTCTACACGGGGTATTATTCGTCGGACATTTTTGGCTGCACGGGCCGTTTATAGGTCGGCAGTTATTTTGGCGATGCCTGGACCCGAACCTGGAACCTTTCGCATGCTAGGCGAATGCCTAACCGACTGGGCTCCCAAAGGCGCCCTCTTTAACTTTTTTAACAATTCACTTTTTTAAACAATTATTTAACAATAATACTTAATTGTATCATTATTTTATTTTCTTATTTCCCCTCAAAAAAATTTTAGAGCGCTATTTTAGCCCAAAATGGCACCATGTGAATGGCGCCCTCCCTAAGATTTTATAATAAACAACAGAAGCTTAAACTGGTATGAAGAACATACTGGTATTTTTACAAAAATAACGGAAATCTTTCACTCCAATTATTCTTTTCCTTCTCTCTCTCTCCCCCCCCCCCCCCCCAAGATCCAAACACTTATACTAGTTAAAAACGATTTTCGAAAGACACACACACACACACAATATTGATTTTTTTTTTAAAAGTCTGTTGGTATTTCCCTAAGTATGAAACTACCTAGTAGTTTTGCCCTCTTTACTCTTTTGACAGGTTTGCAAGCTTCGATTCAGGCTGTAAAAATGGGTAGTTTAATTATCAGCTGCACTATCTTTTTCTGCCCCCAAATGTAACTGGATGTTGGACCAGCTGGACTAAAAGACACAAAGACCGTCTAGACATAGCTACGTATTTAGGATTTTGTGTTCTGTGTGGGGCCGTGGGGGACAATCCGTTATCTTGAAATTGATAACCCTAAACAAGACAGTATCAAAGGGACGAAAATGATTTTCAACGAAAGCATGCTGTTGGTGGACATGGCAATAAAAAGTGGTGGGTGATCACACGATTCCTACGGGGGACAGAAAAGGGGGCTGTAAGTTGGGAGCCTTATTGTTGTGTACAACTGTCTGCTCTTGTTTCATCTTTCAGTCACTAGCCAGAGACCACCTACGGAGGTCGGTCGTGTGATATCAAGTAAATCCTTTTTATTTAATTGTGCTTATTAACGTATTTACGTGTTGTTTAAAAGAGAAAGCTAATCTCACCCACTTTTTTTCTTGCTTTTCTAATGCTTATAATTTTCGAAACCTTTTGCACTTAATAATAAGTTCACAATAAAAATTAAATGTACCTTTTAAAATAAGTGTTATGTTTCGTTGGAAATAAAAATAGGGTAAGAAATTACTATTTATTCATTTTATTATGATTATATAAGTTACTTATTAAATGTATCATTTTAGGAGTTAAATTTCATCTATTTTTTTAAATATGTACTTGTACATAAAAACAATGTAAATTAATAAAGAAAACTAATTTTATAATTATAAATAAAATGACAAAATGTAACTTTTACAATTAAACTGCGTGCCCCAAAGCTACTTTTCGATACTACCGTGAGGCAGGCAATACTTTTTTGCACGATTGTATAGATATTCGTATTGTTATTATAGAAAATTATATAAAGGATCAAGAAATTTGGAATCTCACTCGTTTCTATCGCATACTCTATTAACACAATACGGGGGGGGGGGGGGAGTCAAAAAAAAACTTCAGTAGCGAAAATATTGTATGCATGTTATGCCAAAAATTCAAATTTTTGCAAGGTACTATCTAATTTACTTCTACAAGGTCCATTTAATTATAAAACCAATAATTTGTAGGTGTAAATTTATCATAACTAATTCAGTGTTGATATTTTCAAATTAGGTTAATTCACTTTGAACCAATTTACACATTAATTGTTAAACAATTTAATTAGTCATTAATAATTCTTTAATTTGTAATTAAAAATTATTTTAATAGTAATTAATAATGATGTAAGTAGTAATTAATAATTATTTAATTATTAATTTAAAATGGTTTAATTAGTATTTAATAAAAATTTATTACTTTGATTAGAAAGTTAAATTAATTCATAAGTACTACATAATTAATGTAATTAGCCGTTAATAATGATTCACAACTGACGAGGCTCCAAAAAAATGTAAGAGGGCGCCAAAACGTGGTCCTCCCCCCCCCCCCCAATAAAATGTCCAAGTTACGGCCCTGTATGTAACATAATTAATTTAAAACTATCGACAAAAGTTGTTGATATTCTTCAATAGTATGGGGTTTTGTTTATCGAAATTTATTACAATACTTGCTCGTGTACCTCTAGTGCGAACTATAATTCAAACTACCCTCACCTATTACAAGACTTTAAAAAAATATCTCTAACTTTTCTTATTTTATTCAACAAATTAAAAATATTCCAAATCCATGGCCACTTGTTTGAGAACCAGAAATTGTACCCATTAATAATTGTAGAAAATCCAGGTTCTATTTATATCCCCATTAAGTGTGTCGATTAATTTCTCTTGCTAGCTGCTCATTCAATCGATATGAAAATTACCACGGAAGTCCGTGTTACTGCTTCGTTGCGAAAATTCTCAGAAGATGCTTCTTCTCAGTTCTCACTAGTTGCTATAACGGCAGTTTTCTGAAACGGAACACATAATGTCCACAAGTTGAATTGTACTTCTTTGAATGGGGACTTGGTTTGTTTGTCTCAAGTTTGAAATGGCTTGAATTTTTATTTCCACGTTATAAACAGTTTAAATCGATTTAAACTTATACGAATCATTTTTTAAACGTATTTCTTATTTTATGCATGTATCACGTTATATTTCTAACTTGGACTAGAACGCGATAAACTCGCAAGTGATTTTTTTTGCATGCATTATCATGCATGAGTATTGCAAATCGTATAAACAAGTATAGTTTAAAAACTGAAGTTTTAGGGGTTTTAATTTTGTATTTTTATAAACTTATGCTGATTTTACAATTATATTTAACTTTAAAATCTCCTTTAATGTCAACACATATGGTATTTAAACTATTTAAAATGAAATGATACCCAGCTTTGATTTTTACATTGTTTCAATTAAATAATTTTATGTCTATTTGAAAGAGAAGAATTTGTGTTAATTTAACTTATGAGATTACTATGAGATATGAAACACAACAGACAAAAACAAATTAGAGATTCCTCTTTCTAACGATAAAAGTATATTACAATTTCAAAATGTGGCTTCAGTTCTTAAGATTTTTTTTATATAAGCTTTTTAACTTTTCTTTTAATTTAAATGCATAACGAGATATATTTTTACAACTTAAAGAAATATTTTCGTACTTGGATCATCTCCCTTATACAGAAGAATGGTACCCGGATAACCGAGTAGTTTGGACCATTAAGCTAGCAGTCTGCGCGCTGTAACGGGTGCGGGTTCGATTCCCGCCTTCACCCTGGGTGTACTTCCTTTCTCTGTGACAGTAAAAATTCTTTCTGTGTCTGTCTTATTTGACGAAGGCTTATATAATCGGGTCTCTGATTAAGCACACAAGCCGGAATATATATGTACCCTACCCTACCCAATACAGAAGAATAAAATATATAAATAAAATGCGTTTTTGGTAAAAACTTACTCACTCAGAAAAATAGTTATAAATGTACCTAATTAACACTTTTAGAAAACCAATATTTGAAATTACATCATAATTTACTCAATATAAATACGAAAATAAGACTTAAAATTCAAACATTCGCCACTAAAATATTCATCCTCAAGAGAAGAAGAGCAGTTTTCTAGAATGAATAAATAGTTCTTGTTCATATATAAAGCATTTTAACTTTATTAGCAATATTTAGATGTTACGTGCAAGTTGGTTTTTCCATTTTTTATTTTTTATTTCTCAAAAATATCGTGGTTGCTATATTCTACATATGGTTTGCCAGTAAATTAAACTTTAACAAAACCAAGTTTCGTTCGTATTGTTTTTAAATAAAATAAAATAAAATATCCTACTGCATAATTATTCATATATTTTGAGCTAAACTTAATGTTGAAAGTTTTAAATCATTTTTTGAGAAATCTGTTTCAAAATATATTTTAATAAATGTTTCGAAGTCACTTGTAAAGAATCTTAAACTTCTTAATTTTGTTTAGAAAGTAAGCCTTACAAGTTTAAAAAATCATTAGTCTATAAAATGAAGGATATTCATAGTTCATTTGGAAGCCCTATAACTCTTTTAAAACACATATCTAATTATAAAATTCATTCTATTAATAAACATAATTAATGGATATAAAGTTTATTTTATGATGGTATACACGACGCATTCAATTAACCCTCTAACATGAATGATGAAAGAACCAATTTCCTTTTCAAGCCATACAAGTTTAGTCAAAAATAGTGTGCAATTTGCTAAAAAGTTGCAATAAAGATTTTTATATGATAAACAGACCTCTTTTGACACATGCTTTAAGAATAAAAAACATATTTGAAGTTTTTAGAGATGCAATACTTGACGAAATGAATTTTTCTCTTTGGGAACAGTTTGTATTGAAATTTCTCAGAGCCATTGCGTCAACTCTTTCGAATTTTTTAATAATAATAATGATACTTTTTAATTTTCCATAGGAGAGGTTTTGCGTAATAACTAATATATGATTAAAAGTATTTTAAATGATCAAACCTACAATGAAAAACGGAACGGTTAAAGAAAAATTATTATACATTAATATAAATTTGTTATTTTAAGGGAAGTAACAATAACGTTTTATTCTATTGCTACTACAAAATTATTATAGATGAATTTATATCTAATTTTTGTACAATCAAAGTTTTAAATCAAATACTTCATATAAAACTTTAATAAATATGGATAACTCGTATTGTATGAGACGTAAGGATAAATCATATTGTATTGTATTGACGCAACTGACACATAAGATTTTTTGCCTGCTTTTCGGTTTTTTTTTTAAATTCGAAAGGAGGCAAAAAAATTAAAATGTAGGTATTGACATGCTGAAGATGTCCCGGCTGTCCGTGCGTCCATCCGTATCCGCCTTCCAAAATCGGTTCTATCCTCCGGATCTTAAAAATTCTTTTTTCGATAGGATTGCTAAAGCAGTTTTACATAATTTTTCTTCTAACTGCAAATAAATTAAGCATACGATAAATAATATTAATTTAATTTCCGAAAGAAAATTAATGAAAATAGTTGATTTTAGTTGTAAAAGTTTTAATTACACCTGGATACTGCGTTAGCGAACTTTTTTTTCTAATGTGTACACATCTTTTGTAGAAGCGGTTCTAGGCGACAGTTACTGTTACAAACCTACTTGTTTTCTTAAAAGAATTTCAGTAAGTATTTAAAAACACAGGAAAGTAGGCTATTTTAGGTCTTTTAAAACTTCTTGCTCAAGTTAAACCTACTGAAATACCCAACGCTGTAAGATCTTTAACTTGTTTTGGGTTAAAAACTGAAGAATGCAACATATGGTATACAATATTTAAATTCATCCCTTTTCCTCAAATGAAATGCAATGAAAAAGTAAGACTTTGCACGGGTCACCAGAACAATCGCCTCTTTGCATATACTTCGCTTTTCGAAACAAAATGCTAAGCCTATCACTTAATGCTTTTCGCAATATAAGATTTGAAGATTAAAAAACAATATATTTTTAACTCGAGATTTGTTAGATCTCCAGTGGAAAAATAAGTGCACAACAGACACACAAAATACCTTTTATTTAGTATAATGTAATAATATAATGCAATCTTGTAGGGGATAAGGGTAATTTTGATTAACGTAGTTTATTACTTTTAATTGCCTAATATGAAATATAAGGTGATGAAAGTGTTACGAAGTGTACTATATGAAGATTCTATGTTTCTACACACGTTTTGGAGGGTGTTTATTCTAGAAAAAAGGGGGTTTTGAACATTGGTCCATCTGCATGTCTGTCTGAAACCACTCTACAGGTCGAACTAACAGAGCTGTGATCTTTAAATTCTTACACATTTTGAGGTCCCAATGTACATGTCTTTAAAAAATAATAAGAATTTTAAAAAATACTGAAAAATAGTGAAACTCTTCTGATCTGAAAATTATAAAACACTTAATATTTTAATTCAAAAGTATGCAACAACATATTTATTTTTTAATTACAAATATATCTGTTGGACAATTCATTTTACTACTTTGTCTCTGAGGTTACTACGCAAGATACTGACTACTAGGTTTAATAACAATTTTTTATCTAATAATTATTCGTTTAACATGTATATAGCGCAAACTTGCAAGTTATATGAATAGGGAAAGTTTTGGCAGCTTATATTTTATTCATTCAATTAATATTTAATTCGCATGTCTTCAGATAGAAAATCTGCTCCTCTATGTATATTCAATCTAATTTTTCTCTTTCCCATTTATTATGGTAATATTAATATTAGTAGTTTTTTTTAAAACTCCTAACTCAATTATAACAAAATTTGAATGTGTTATTGTTAATGGGGAGAAAATTAACTTGGTAAAAGAAATGATGCACAATTGAAGAGAATATGCACTTTGCAAAGTAGTAACAATTTATTCAATATTGAATTAAATATGAAAGTCAGCAATTAAGATAAGCTACATTTGATCACCTTATGGGAAAAGAATCAGAACAGTAGAATTATCTATTTCCATTTCTGAACGGGTTTTTTTTATTTAAGGGCTTGGTACCACATCGACTTTTTTTTTATTTATAGCTTTTTGATTAAAATTTCCTTGGTTAATTATGTGCATCAACCCATAAAAACAATGTATTAAAAAAAACTTCGAATATTTAAAAAGTTTTTTTAATTAAATTATTTGTCTTAAAAATTTAATTTTTAAAAATACTAAAACTTTTTAAAATACCTATATTTTATTTTTTCCCTTGATACTTTAAACTATGATACATAAAAACTAGTTCCCAAATTTGATGCATCACCTGTAATTTTTTTGTATAAAATAATTGTTTGAGAAAGCCCTGAAAATGTTCTAAAAATGAAGATGTTCTCACTTAAACATTTTTTAAAATAACTATTACTCAAAAAATTAATTGGAAAGCTAGTTTCTAATAAACACATATATTTTAAACTACTCACAAAAAAGTAAATTACTGAATAAATAATTTTAAAAGTTTTAGCGTTTCAAAAAACTTAGCATCTAGAAAAACTGAACACTGAGAAAAATGCATTTGAAGTTTTAATTTCCGTAAATACAAACTATAAAATTATATACAGCCATATAACTTAAATATAATTTTCATACATCTATTTAAAATATAAATTATTACAAATTTAACTATATTCCTTAAAAGAAAACATAAAACTTTATTAAAATAGGAAAAGCTATAACGTAGTTTTTATATAAATTTCATTCAATATTGGGCAATTTATTCAGCATTCTTGACATTTTGACGTAAATTATTTTAAATAAAATGAAGAATGAATCAGTATAAATAGAAATAAATTAATAAGTAGATAAGACACTTTAAATATTATCGCGAAATCATAAAAAAGCTAAATAATCTCCTGAAATTGTCTATAAACACGTTTGTTGGGTAATTTAATCGTTTCCGGCTGTCTATTTCTAGCCTCTTTAAAAAAATTTGTTGAAATAAAAATAAGGCATTCAAATGAAATGTTTTGTGAGGTCATCGACAAGCGTCAGCAGACTGTCAAAGAAAATATGGCTAAACTTGATGATTTCGTTTTTGTTTTCAGTACTACTATTCCACATAAAAATACAAATAACTTCTTAAATAAAGCAGTTACACATTGGAAATTTTGCAAACAAGTTTAGAAGATTTCAAAAAGTAATTTCAACCAATAAAAAAAAATTCGCGAATTTTGTTATTTTTATGGTACCAAGTCCCCGTAAAAGACAGAAGATGTCGCCATGTGCCACAGAGATGTTTTTTTATTTTGTGTGCGTGTTTGCTAAATAAAGATATTAAAGCCTAACTGGTAGTGAACGATTTCAATTTGTTTTTATTTTGTTTATTGCAAATTTAGAGTCCCATGCGGGAATTTAGATAGTCTCTGTTTTTTCGGGGTAAATAATGGTTCCTAATTTTTTTTAATTAAATTATTTTACAAAACAGCTAAATTATGAATTATGCCAAGTCATTCTTGCATTTTCATATATCAAGTTTAAAAACAATGTAAATTTGCAGCAAATAGAAAATGGACTTTTTCCCTACCATAAAAACATCTTCAAAAAAGATCGCCTCTGAAAAATATGAGTTTTTTTTAGATTAATACCAAAGAAAAAATTTTGAAAAACAATTTTGTTGGTGCTGTTTTTTTAATAGCAAACGGTCTTAGCTTTGCATATCTACACGTATTTTTCATTATTTTTTAATTAATTTTAAAAGTATACTGATTGATCCAGTTTACTGGACTTATTCTGGGTCACTGAGTATTTCTTGGTCAGTGATATTTTTTTCATATTTCTGTTGTTTTTAAATTTTATTTTCGAGTAAATAATAATTAGTATTTAATAAATATTTGGCTATGCATTATATCAATAATTCCATTCCACAGTGAAAAAAACTATAAAAGTTTAGACAAGGAAATGTAGAAAAAACAAGAAGTTCTTAAAGAACTAAAATAGCCTACTTTCCTGATACTTAAATACTTACCGAAATTCTAATCGGTAAACAACTAGGTTCATAACAGTACATATTATCAACAATTTTTAAGATCCTAATGATACAACCGATTTTGGAAGGGGGGTACGGACAGACAGACAGATGGACATCGACCGCATGTCAATACCTACTTTTTCATTCTTTTAATTCTTTCGAATTAACAAAAGAAAAGTAGGCTAAAAATATGCCTTGCCGCTTTCTTGGTAAACAATTAATGAACAATCAAAGAATCACATTGTGCTACATTTTATGACGTCATTCGAAAATGATTCATGAAAAAATTATTTTGCTTCAAATGTTTTTAAATAAAGTTTCTCATGCCATTGTTGATTTGGCAACAGGGATTTAAATGACTCAAAATTGAATTTCAATGCTAATTCAATGGGAAATTCGCCGACAGATAGTAGATTTATGTCCGTCCGGACGTACAGACAGGCGGACAAAAAGTCTGAAAGTTGGGTCTCTGAGGTCATAGCTTTCTAACAAAAAAAGAATTTTTAAGATCCAAATGATAGAACCGATTATGGAAGGGGGATACGGACAGACGGACATCGACCGCATGTCAATACCTACTTTTTCATTTTTTTAATTCTTTCGAATTAAATAAAAGTAGGCTAAAAATTATAGAAAGGGCTTAATATAGCCTGTTTAAAACGGCCAAAAGTATATGCAAATGAGAAGCAGTTTACCTCCTTTGAAGAGTTTAAGGGAACATATATGCATAATGGGATCGTTAAAATACAGGATTTTGGTGCAATTATTCGGGATAGAGAACGACTGATTCTCTCAGCATAAAAAAAGACCACAAAATATTAATTCGAAAAAAATGAACTATCCTTATTTTTGTGAACATATACTAATATTTATTTTAAGCTTTAGTTGGTAATTTATCACATAAAAAAATTTAAGGATTAAAATTAGTTTCCATACATCATACTAAAATAAATAAGTGTATTTTAATAATATCTTCTTATTTCTTTTTTAAATCATAAAATACTGGGTGCCCCTTATAATTGTAATCACCAAGCCAATATAATACTGATATTCCATAATAAATCTCCGCGATCCAGTTCTGCTTTGAGTTTCCGTACTAGTTTTTTTTCTGCAAGCAATGTACTTTAGTAAGGAAACAACATTGGGAGGGGATGAGTCAGGGGAAAGGCCTGAAAAAAACTATGGAAAAAACTCTTTTAATTTTATCAATTTCAATATAACTCATTTGAAGTTTTTTCAACCAAATCAGTTCAACGCTTTCTACGTGGTTGGTAGGGATAATTTTTTGACAAAATTCATTATTTCCTCGTGAATGTTCCAATGAATAGTCGAAATGTGTTGAATCTTCCAAGAAAACTGCAATGGTGATAGAATTCAGCTGGGTCTCATTCCTATTTATTAATTAATACTTTTTAACAATAAAAAAGAACTTATCTCAGAATTACAAAAGAAATTTTAGAAATGATTATAAATTCTGAAGTCATTAAAATGCTATTATTAGTTCTTTAGTTAATCGTGATTCTATGCCAATCAACAGACACTATGTCAAATGCCCATTTGAAACCACAATATGTGTCATAAAAAATTATTTCATTATATTAAAAAACAATATTGTCTAATTAGAAAGATGAATAAATGATATGTTTTACAAATATCTATTGACAATGATATTACATTATGCATTGAGTAAAAAAAGTTATTTATAATTTTTTGAGTATAATTAAAACGTACAACAGCGTCAACAAAAGATTTTTCAGTATTTCTGAAGACCAACAAAGGATTTTTTATCATAATGTAGATCTTTAGCATTTAAAAATGTTATTATGTTATATTGAGTGTTATTAAGCTAGTACTATCTAACACCAATGCATAAAATGAAATTCTGAAGTATTTATAAAAAAGTAATATGTATTCTTAGTGGAAACTTTTGATAAAAACAACATCGAAAATATTTTTGTTTTGAGGAAATTATTTTTTTTCTGTCATATGTTGCAGTTGAGAATTTTTTTTACATTTTTATTGCATAAAGATTCAGATTACATGCACTACGAGTTATAAAACATCTTTAAAGTAGGAGTTAAACTATTTAACGAGGCGAAAGTTTAATGTGTCACAAAATTTGTGGGTTTTTCGGATATTTTACATATTAAAAAATATGACCAATATCGGCGTTTTCCATAATTAAAATTGAATAATTAATATAAATAGGGAATTTTTGCAATAGTGAAATCTTAGCAATATACGAATAATGAATCTTGCTTCTTGTAATTGAAGGGAGACTTAATAATTATGAATGTTCTTCCTTTTTTAAGTGAATTGAATATTTGCATGTTTCAAAACAAAAATTGACCAAGTCCATTTGAACATCGCTTGTTACCTATAAGATACCCATAATATAACAATTTCGGGTGAATTTTTCCATTTTCTGCAGTACGAAACATGAAACATACAATGCTTGACATAAACCCTAAATTTTATAGGTGTCCAAAATAAACCTAAGCAACAGAATACATTTGAATCTTTTAATTCAGAATTCTAGAAAACTATTTTTTTTAATTCCTCTTCAGGCAATAAAACGATCTAGATTCTTAGATTTATGTAATGTAATGCAATGTTTGAAAGAAGTTTAATAACGTAATACAAGATAGTTGCAAAGTAAAAGTACATAGTTATTTTGCAGAAGTCTCATTTTTCCACACATCATACGACATGAAATCACCAACTCGTTCAAGATATTTTTCAGATGTCTTATTTTTCCATACAATGTAGGAAGTGAAATAATATTATTAAACGAAATAGTGGGGAGAGAGAGGTATTTGAAGGAAATCGGCTCAAAATAAATCAAATAAAAACAATAGTCTTACTCTCTGAGTGATTAATACAGTAAAAAGTTACCAATAATCATTTTCGAAATCGAAAATCAAAACATTAGGTAGTGGTAAGACAATTCCAGAGGCCGATTCTAAAAAAAACGAATGAAATGGACACTAAGAAAAATAGTAAAAATCGCTATGGTGACTCATTAATTAATTTAAAGAAACTTAATTTAATGAATTTCTGCGGAGATGGCAGAACAATAAAGGGAAGCAAATGTTCAATATTGTACAATGCAAAGCAAATTGTATCAATTCCTTTAAGTTTTATAAAGTTATGAAACTCTGTTTCTTCTTATCAATAGATGTTCAAGATAGAACCAAACAAAAAAATATAGAATAAAATGTGACGACATCCTTAAAAAATTGCAGTATTTGTTGTGGTTTTCAGTGTAAAGGTTCATTTTCTGTAATATTTTTTTTTAATTCCAACTGTTATCCATTATTAAGCCCTGAACTATTTTTGACAAAGAAATTTTAATAAAAGAGTAATAACTATTAGAAATCCAACAACAATATAATATATAAAAGGAAATCTTTTTGAAACACACAAAATGAACCTTATGTGTTCGCTTTCCTTCATGGCACGACCATATTGCAATTTACATAAAACAGTGAAGGATGGTCAAAAAGTTATTTTCCTTGAATATTAAATTTTGCATTTTCATTACATTTCTTTCTAGAAAAGTAACGGGTCTTATTTTCCAGCCCATCACTTGTGCCAAACGATTGGAGATTTGCA
Source organism: Oedothorax gibbosus (assembly GCA_019343175.1). Classification (NCBI taxonomy): domain Eukaryota; kingdom Metazoa; phylum Arthropoda; class Arachnida; order Araneae; family Linyphiidae; genus Oedothorax; species Oedothorax gibbosus. The sequence goes on from JAFNEN010000097.1 coordinate 1,745,362, forward strand.
CCAATCGAAAAAACCGGAATTTAATATTTTTTTAGTGCGAATCATTTTGGGAAACTAACAAACGAATGTGTGTAATGTAGGAAAAATAAACATTACCATTCAGTAACACTCCATAAACGATGTTGGATATAAATAATTTTACTTTGTGGCAATTTTTAAGTATTTTTGCAATTTAAAGTGTTCCCTGTACCTTTAAACAGATGACTATATGATTATAAACCATTTACGGTCTTTACATTTTCTATATAAAGCTATAAAAGAAATCACAAATACAATTACAAAATTTGTCTACCAACAACAGGCCAGAGGCCCAGCAAGGTTGGTCCAAAATAAAGGTAGTACATTACCAGTTTCCAATGACCGTCAAGTTTCTTCTTAAAATCTTCTACTCTCTTCGAATGCACAACATAATCTGGTAAAGCATTCCACTCATTGACAATTCTATTGTAAAAATAATGTTTTCTTACCTCCCTTCTAAAGCTCGATTTATTCAATTTCTGATCATGACCTCTGGTCCGGCTATTTAAGGTAAAACCTAAGCCCTCCATATCTCCCTGTTTTATGAACTTGAATAACTGTATTAAATCACCCCTAGCTCTCCTGTTTTCCAAGGAATACATGTTTTAAAAGATCTTAATCTGTTATCATAATCAATACCAGATAGACCCTTATTCATTTTTGTAGCCCTATGCTGAACTTTTTCAAGCAACTCTATATCTTTTCTGAGGAAGGGAGACCGAAACTGAACAGCATATTCCAGATGTTGCCTTACCAATCCCCTATACAATGGCAAAATAACCTCCTTAGATTTAGAAATTATACTTTTTCTAATATATCCCAACATTCGATTGGCTTTCTTACTTGCCTCATGCTTACTCATTTTGAAATCATTGCTCACCAAAACTCCTAAATCTCTAACGAACTCACTATCTTGGATACTTCCTCCCTGTTAAACATAAGAATGATTAACAATGTTCTTACCAAAATGCAAGGTTTGACATTTGTTACACTGAACGACATGCCCCACCTTGAAGCCCATTCAGTAATTTTCGTAAGATCTTTTGTAACTGCTCGATATGCTCAACAGAATTTACTGTACTCGTCACTTTTAAGACATCTGCAAAAATACTTAACTTGCTATTCAACCCCCAGCTGATATCATCAATAAACATAATAAATAAAATTGGCCCTAGTACAGAGCCCCTGAGGCACTCCACTTACAACCTCATTCCTTTGTTTTCTATTGGTCAACCAATTTTTAATCCAACGGACCACAGCAGTCCCTAACCCAAATCTTTTCAACTTAAATAACAAAGCTTCATGAGGAACTTTATCAAAAGCCTTTTGGAAATCGATGTAAATAGCATCAACCATATTGCCTTTATCAATCTCTTCTGTAACAGTATCATAAAATTTTAAAAGATTAGTTGTACAAGACCTACCTTTTCTAAAGTCATATTGATTATCTGAAAGCAAATAATATTCACGTATGACAAAAAAAAATTGCGATGCATAAGCATAAAATATCTTTTTATTTAAAACTCATATTTGTATTTTATAAAGAAAATATGCTTAAGTAGTTAATAAAAAAATTTCCAAATATTTTGATCCATAACTCATAACGTGCTAAAACAATTTTAGTTACTGAGGATTTATTTGCGTAGAGGAATAATGTATAAATGGCAAACAAAGTCATTTGATGAATAGTAAATGATAAAATTGATCTCAATTTCTTTCTACTAATAAATATAAAAAAATGAGGATTTTATTTAATCTCTGTTTCCAGTTAAAGGTACACATTACATATCATTTCCTTTTATCGATTTTATCTCTTCCATGCAAATATCCACTACAAAAGATTTATACCAAATGCATTCAAGTATTTGCGCACTCCAAAAATTAATGAGAAAGAAACCTTTTATTTTCAAATATCTATTAGCTACTTAAAACACTTCACTACGGAATAAACATTTGTTCCATTTTCTTATAAACATTTTTCGAGAAATACTTTTTAACATTTTGAGACAAGGAGCTTAAGTATCTCGAACTCAATCTTCTCAAACTGACTATTTGTAAAATTAAATTGATAGGATAAGATAAATAAAATATTTTTTGCGTAAAAAACTGTTGTTTCTTTTTAATATTATTCTTAGTATAAATTTTTTGAGAAGTTATATGGAATTTAAAATAATTCAAAATACATTACAACAAATGTGTCGTTTGAGTAAGTTGTGAAAAATTCCAAAAAATCGAACAAAATAAGGAGATTAAACTTTTCGAAAACCATTTTTTTCTAGTAATGTTATGCTATAATATTTTTAAGACTTCGATTGATTTATAAAAAGAAATTAATTTTGCTCGTTGCCAGAATTAATTTGATTTTTTTTAGAAAATAGGTTTCCTAACCCCCGACAACTGGGAGCAAATGCCTTATATGAAGCTGATGGGAAGTATAGTTTATAAGGCCTTATAAAAGGGTTTGAAAGATAATAGTTTAAATAATAGATCATTGGTCAGATTTTTAAAAAAAAATTATGGTTGATCCCATTTTAATATTTAATTTGGAAAATTAAAGCAAAAAATTCATTTATTCTGAAACTAATAAAAAATACCCCCAAAAGTAACTAAAAAATATAAACTTCTTTCTTAAAAAAATATCCACTGGTTTAAGTAGTACTGATTACAGACATAATATATATATTTTTTTCAAAACTCGCCTAATAATTGTTTTAAAACAGGTTTATTAGAACTAACAAATCCTGTCAATTAACAAACTAAAAAAAATTAAGGTAATCCGTTTGGTATTTGCCCATGTTTCATGGCAAGATATTTTTTTTACTAATTCACTATTTATTTACACTGATTTGCATTCGAAATAATAATTATTACCCGAACAATATCAACCAATATCAAACTAAATTTAATAATGAAGAGATCCCGTTATTTATTTGAAATATTTTTTATGCAGAATTTTCAAATTGCACTTTCAATTCTTTTTATGTCGGACCTACTTATACAATTAAAGTATAATTAAGTATCATTCACATTAGATATAGGATTACAAACAACTGCGAGCATATTTAATAGAGTCCATTTTCTCCGTATACTGCGTGCATGAAAGAAGTACTCCCTGTTATATTGCATGTTAATATTATTCAATAAAAGCGTTCACAGTGGACAAAAATATCTCAACACAGTGCTATACAGTGACTGATTTTGAGCCATTACAAATAACACAAGCGCAATGTGGGTGTTTCGCGCCATGTGTGGCATCGGTATTATTTTCATTCTTGGTCCTTCTGGAATTACATTTGTTTTGAATAATACAATATTTTCTTACCTTACTAAAATGAATGTTGTGTACACATTTTTCTTTTAGTAGAACAAAAGCTTTTCTCGGTTTTTGTGAATCACGTTAAATTGATGTCCCACAATTAATTTCTCAGCCTAAGACAAAATTTCATCTAAACCGAAGTTTCGCAACAACATTTACTGGTGGTAATGATTTGCATACTTAAAATTTAATCGAATCAAAACCGATAAAGTTTAATAAATAGCATGGATAAACACAAGCTAGACGTAAAGTGCTCTAGAATAGAACACAAGCTGAACGTAAAGTGCTCTAGAATAGATAACAGCAGTCAATAAAAAAAATCCATTTTGAGAGTGAAATCCGAACAGCCAATGGAATAGCGGGAAGGCAAAAAAAAACAGGAGAGTTACATCTTCTGAAACAACCAGAGTTCTATTGTAGGGACCCTACTATAGAACTTTTTGGAAACCCCAATGGTAGTGTCCTATTTAAACCAAACCGACCTTTTATCCCAACAACCAAAACAACTACTGACAGAAAAAATAGTTTAACTGCACCCGTATCGCTCATTACAAAATATAAACAGCAACGGCCATGGATACGTTGGTTTGCGTTTGGGTGTGGACGTTTTTAATTTTTGGCAATTTTTTGCTAATTGGTAAATAATTTTCTTATTTGTATAGTATTACAAAGTTTATAGAGACGGGTAGACTCACGATCATTTAATTCCTAAGAGTCTAATAGTAATACCACAATCGAGTTTAAAAATAAGTGACTTTGAAGCTTCAACTTTGAGTCTTTTATTAATATTTAAGGGTTTTTTTGTAACTTTTATCACAATCTGACTTTTTCAACGTAAACACCATTAACAATGAATATGTGGAAGACAGTGAGCTTCTTGATTTTCTGCAATGTTGTGGAAACTGGTAAGTTATCTTAGTTGTACATTGTAATAAATTTATGGTGATATTAATCAGAATTCAAATTGAAAAATGAATTTCCAACTGATTGAAAAATATTCATACAACTTAAGATCAGTTGAGGCTCATGCGTATTATCAACCTTTCTAAATTTTTGCGGTTCCTGCTATCCTGCATGCAAAACACTTGTCTCATTCTTTCATGGACTATTTAACTGATTCCAATGTCTTTATTTCTTTCAACAATTGATTTTCACAGTTCTAGTTGATTATTTTTTCTTGTGTTAGGGGTGTAGCCAGAGTGGTGAGGGATGTGGGAATATAAGGAAGATCCTACTATTGGCCCACGAAAAAAGACAATATTTGGCGAGTTTTCATCGAGCGATGATTAACTTTTTCTGGCTAAGGTGTACTCCAATCAAAAGAAAGAGATGTTAAACTGATGTTGCACACATAAGGAAGCTGATCCAGATTAGTTTTAGGGTTCTACCAAAAAAGTGGCGAGTTTGGAAAACTTGATTTTTGAGATGTCGCCAAACTCGAAAAGATGCTGGGCTATCAACTAGGATTAACCCAAAATATATCCCCTTAAGAAATGTGTATAAAATTACAAAATATATTTATATTGTATTTAATATCTTATGGATTTTTTTAATAAAATTTCAGATTCTTTCCAGAATAAAATTTCTGTTTATGCCATTTTATGTATTTATTTTAGTAACCATACACATTTATTAATTGATGCCTAATAATTTTCAGTTTTATCCGAAGAGGGTATTAAATGGTGTACTGTCAGTTCATCAGAGCAGAAGAAATGTTCAGACTTTTCCAGGGCAGTCAATAGAACAGGGACCTTTAAAGTAGCTCTTTCTTGCCAACAAGCCGCTGACAAGATAGGTGCATGGATTAATTGACAGGAAGCAGACCTTTTTAATTGGATCCTGAGAAATACAAGTGTCGCTATAACAGTTTAGTACCAATAATGGCTGAAAGATATGGAACAGGTAAATCTATTTTGAATCTTTTTAGTTTTAGACGAACAATAAAATTAAAATATATAAGCCGGTTTAACCAAAAAAATTAACCTACTGGATGATTGGAGCAGGGCACATCATGTTTTTTTTTTCAGGGGGGAGAAGATAAAATTATTATCTTACTAGGAGCGATTGATTATCTTACTAGGACTGATTATCTTACTAGGAGCGATTGTATTTTATTATGTTTGACCTAAATTATCATATTTTTGGCTCCCCATATCCTTATTGATACAGAAACTTGACGTTTAAAACTTTCTTTTCAATTTCAAGAAAGTATATCCCTAAAGTATTTGTAGGGGAAAGCAGGGGCTAAAAGTTGTGAATAATGTATTTTTTTACAAATGTTTCTACACTACAGCATGGTAACGGTTAGACTTCATATTTTACAACCAAAGATCAGCCATCGAAAGCATGTGTAGAAGTGGGAGAAACTTTGTTGTTTTGGGGAATCCAAAGACGGTTAAAATTTGATTTTTATTTAATTTTAAAGTATGTTAAGCAAAACCTTTTCATGAATTAAATCATAGTTTTAGGTAGAAAAGACGTATAATAGACGAATGTATTACTCAAATTATTTACGTGAAATACATGTGGTTCTGTGTTGAATCATTTATAAGTAATAACACTATGGGGTCTAATGGGACACGAATAAAACTAGCTTTGTATACATTTCTTGAAGAAGCTATATAATATATATATAATATATATATATATATATATATATAATATATATATAATATAATTCTTATTCATCCAAGTAGTTAAAACTTTTACTTAAACTTTTTTTTTCCGTTGAATAAAAAGTGAAAGTTTAAGTAGTTTTATTGATCATATTTTACCACCTGTAAATTTATTAGTTCTCTCTGAATAGAGCTTGTAGACTAATAACCTGAAGATAAATAATTTTGTGTTGGTAAAATTTGCTTGAAAGCAAACTATTCTTTATTATGTTAGATTGATTTCTGAAATAGAAAACAAAGAACTCTGTGTAAGCTTTTTGTAGAAAAAAGACGGTCTTTTTAAATTCTTGTGCCCTGAAAAAGAGGACAAATTTTGGATAAATTTTGAAGACTTAGTTACTTAACAACCCTCTCCAGTGATTGATAAAAAAAAACTATGCCAGCATCTTTGATTTTGAGGTTTTTGATTTTTCAACTTACAATATGAAATAATTGTTTTAAAAAATAAAATTCCATTCTGTATGCATATATGTTAATAGTGTTTGCTTTCAAATTTAATTTTCTTGTCCTTTCCTGCTTTTCAAGTTTTTTTTTTTTTAATTTTAAGTAAGATGACATTTTCCCTTGTCCCATTACCCTTACACCCTGTTCCATTAGACCCATAGAGTGGGAAATTTACATGTTTGTTACAGTGTTCAAAAAGTAAAATATGATGATTTATCATATGTCTAATGACTTTTTAAATAAATGAATGTTCAGTTTATGAACTTTAACGGCTCGGGTACTGAGAGGTATTACGTGTCCACCTCGTAAGCCCAAGTTTGCGGGTTTGAGCCCCGGCTGAGGTGTCAGATGAAAGATGGGAAAATGGTGGCTAATAAAAATTTGTCCCACTAGCCCCTACAATCCCTTTTTAATTTTTTTATTTCAGTCATGTGATTATAGTTAAACAATCTAAACATTATATTTTGTAGATAAAGCAACTGGTTATTACGCTGTGTTGGTAGCACGGGACTCTTTAGAAATAAGAAATCTTGCTGATCTCAAAGGAACAAGAGCTTGTTTTCCTGGCATTGGACAGATGGCGGGATGGGTGCTACCTATCTCTGTACTTATCGATAAAGAGATTCTCCAAGTGATTGACTGCAATAATCTTGTAAAAACGGCTGCTGCTTTTTTTGGATCTAGCTGCGTTCCTAATTCTCTTATCGACAAGTATAACCCTACAGGTATCAATTCTGTTTCATTTGAAGTTATTATCATATTTACATTTTCTAATTATGTTTAAAATATTATGATGTAATTCTAAAAACTTTTTAGGTGACAACCCCATGCATATGTGTGATTTGTGTGCTGGCGACAAAACCACACGCTGTTCCGGAAGTGATCCATATGCTAATTTTGACGGTGCTTTTAGGTGCCTTATAAATGGCAGCGACATAGCATTTCTGAAGCATACCACAGTTGATGAAATGACTTCGCTAGAAAGCTATCGTGGTCCACGTAAGACACAGTTCAAACTTATTTGTCCCACAGGATTTACAGCAAGCATTGATTCTTATCAGACTTGCAATTGGGGGTATGTACCATCTCATGCTGTAGTGACAACATCTGCTGCTCATCCCAATCGCAAGCGACTATATCAGAGATTTCTAAATGTGAGTCAATTTTTCTTAGAATTTTTTTAAGAAATTTATTTCCTTTAACTGTAAAATCTTGGACCATTACAAATATTCAGGTTTATCTTAAAAAATAGTTTTTAAGCAACCTTGCATTAAAAATATATATTCTTATAAGTGGGGACTTGAGTCGGAAATGACTTAGACATTTTGGTTATTACTTGGTTATTCAGTTATTACTTGGTTATTGTAATATAGTAACATTTAAAATCAGACCGATTTTTGTACAATTTAGCAATTGTAAATTTCAGTTAGTATTCATTCATAGTTCCCAAAGACATGTTGCTATTAAATAGTTATCTATCTTTATTTATTTAAATTTAGGAAGCTGCAAACAAATTTGGACCAAAGTGGAATGATGGTTCTCAGAGATGGAATGATCCTTCTTCAGATATATATCGCAACTCCTTTTCATTGTTTGGGTATAATGAAAAATATCATGGAAGGAATTTGTTATTTCAAGATTTGACTACAGATCTTATTTCATTGGATGAAAGTCAGCAAACTTTTTCTGGGTACCTTGGTATGTGCCTCTTTAATTGTATTACTTTTATTTACGAGTACTTCAGGAGTCGTAGTTGTCCTGAAATTCCTGGAAAAATTCTGTCCTGAATTGTCCTGAATTTTCACTCATCGTCCTGAAATTTCGAAAAGTGCTAACAAACATAACTTTTTAGCAAAAAAAAATGGTTTGGTATGTTTAACATTGGACTTGAACCACAATTTGTGTGTCATGTTCGAAAAAACGGCTAAATCGTTCTCTTTTATTAACAAGGATGCATCTATGCAAGGTTTGATTTAAGCGGTATCGCATCAAATATGCAATAAAAATTCACTGAGACAGTGATACAATTAGTCAACCAATTTGCTATAACTGTGATGCATTTGTTTAAAATGATTGTTTACTGTTTCTTCGCACTGTTATTCAGTGAAACTAAACTTAAATTTCAATAAACAACAAGTTCAAATGACAGATTCTAATCATGAACAAAAAAAAAATTAATCAAAATGGGAAGATGAATTAAAATTTTTCTTTTTTTAATTGCAACTAATATTGCATAATTGGTTTGACAGTGTATTGTCGTTAAGTCATTTTATAATATTTGTTTGAAAAATTGCTGTGTTTCTTGTCAAATTATATGTCATTTAATCATGAATATAAAATGGAAAATGTTATTTCAAATTGATAACGTTAAACATTGAATTACGTGTTTTTGTTTTCATTAATTTACATATTTTCTTTAGGAAATGTCGAAAGAACTTTTCAAGAAAAACTGCAAAGGTGTCCCATTCCTTCTGCCAGACTGTGTGTCGTTTCTGACCAGGAGATGAGGAAGTGCCAGAAAATGAGAACTGCATTTCGAGCTCGCATGCTGCGACCAGATCTTGTCTGTGTTAAAGCCTTTAGTCAGATGAAGTGCATGCAGTTAATAAAAGAAAATTCAGCTGATCTTGCTGTATTGGATGCTGGAGATATATATCGAGGAGGGCAGTAAGTAATACTTAATTACTACCGCCTTATCAATCATATTTATGAGCATTAAAACAAAGTTGTAATTTATTAATTTTGTTTTAGGAACTTTAATCTTATGCCAATTGTAGCAGAACAGTATGATCTAAATGAACCAGCTTACTTTGTCATTGCTGTTGCTCGTCAACCAGACAAAGATACAGATCTTCTTTATTTGAAAGGTAAAATGTTGTTTAAAAGATGGTAAAGTTGTTATGAACTTTTTCAATCCTAAGTTATCATTTATCTACTTTAGAAACCATTTATTATAATTATAATAGTATGACATGTTCTTGATGTCAATATCCAATTTATTAGTATGATCTAATTGAAAATAAATGGCTATCATATCATTAAAATGAAAAAGTTGTACCTTTGGTCAAACAACAACTTCTAAAAAGAACATCTCATTAACTGGCGAACTTAACCAATTCGGTAACAATATTAAATTTTCTCTTATACTACGGATAGCATTAAACAGGATGTCTACCCCCTCGTAATGGAAAAGTCGGGGAATTTTTTCATTTTGGGCGAAAATTGATATGTTTGCATGTTCATGTATGAAGTTTCACATTTATAAAATTTTCAAGAACCAATTTGAACTTAGAAGTGAACTTAGACTTATAGTTTCATTAAAAGTATATTTTCTTATAACTTTGATACGTAAATGCAAGGTACTCTGATCTACCTTTATCTACAAAACATTTTGCGATTGAAAATACCTTTTAAAAAAGGTAAGTGCCCTGGCCCAGATGTATGTATTGGTTTGGAATCCACTTTAAGCACTAAGAGTTCTGGTTCTGTGTTTCTGTTTCATCAAATGACTTTAGAGCGACACAAATGAACCTTTATGATACCTGGAAATTTTCTTTTTGGTATGGGAAAACCTCGAAAAATTCAGAGAAGTTTGAATTTTTTTTAGAGTAGACACCCTGTTTAAATCAGTCATATGCATAGTCATAAAAATGGTGTTGAGCCAATTTTTTTCGATAAAAAAATTGTTTCTTCTTGGAAAGTACATGTACATGAGATCATTTATTACTAGATTTTTTCCCAAGTCAAAACAGATATTAGCAATAAATTTGCTCTGAAACTGATTTTTTAAAATTTAAAGTCTATTCAACACCATATATTGGCGTTTTGATTTGGTAAGTATTGCTAAAGGTTGCTGGAGTCTTAAATAACGAGCTCACTCCCTACAATCAGATGCCTCGTATATTGATACCAAAAGGAGAATCGGTATGTTTGATCAGGGGATAGAATTGATCTTTTTGTCTAACATTAAACCATCACTAGCCTCCCTACTATTCTTTTTATATGTATGGTGCAGCTAAATGGAATATTATAATTTGGCAACCTTTCTATAAAGTAAGAAATAACTTAAATAGGAAGATAAAATGTGAATGCATTTTAAAATTCCATCAATTAAGTTTATTTGCTTTTATAGCAATAATTTTTCTATTTGTATTTAGGTAATGTAGTATTTAAAACTTTTTTGGTTCTTAAATGCATGTGTATAAAATTAAATGCTAGTTAATCAACTGAATTGGAGATGCATAAAAAATATATTTCAAAACATTCTTTGATAGAATTGCAGAATTGTTCAGTTTGGGGGGGGGGGGGGATATTTTTATTAGATGGGACTTGGAATGCAATTGTAAATGTTTTCTGTAAATATACTTATAAAACTTATTACTTATAAAAATTTTAAAGCTTCCTCTCAATATGTTTATTACATGCAATTCAAGAAAATTTCTTAAGGTTTCTTTTGCTGATTTATTAAGAAGGTATTAAAATATATATTTGGAGATAGTATTGCCCCTTAAACCTTATTCAATTTAGTTAGTAATATAGTAATAATTTTTTGCAGGAAAGCGTTCATGTCACACTGGGATTGGTATGGCTGCTGGCTGGGTTGTTCCAATGAGTTTTCTCCTTTCCAGTGACAGGATGAGATCATATGGTTGTGACTCTGCTCATGCTGCTGCTGAGTTTTTTCAAAAAAGTTGTGTTCCAGGAGCATTATCTCGAGAGAACACTTTTGGGGATGCACAATACTCAACACTTTGTGATTTATGCCACGGTTCAAGTTCATACTTTTGCTCAAAAAGCTCTCATGAGCCATTCTTTGGGCACACTGGTGCATTACGCTGTCTGGTTGAAGGAGGGGGTGAAATTGCTTTCATGAAGCATACTACTATTTTAGAAAACACTGCTGGAAAAAATCAAGAATGGTGGTCACGGCCAATGATGCCTGATGATTTCGAACTTTTGTGCCGAGATGGAACTAGAGCAGCATATGATAAGCATGAGGAGTGCAACTTGGGTAAAGTTGCCTCTAATGCTATAGTGGCCAGCCGAGAAAAACCAAAAGAATATGTGAATGCATACATCGACTTATTTCTATATGCACAGCAATATTATGGTTCAAAATATTCAGAAGAATTCACTTTTAAAATGTTTGTATCTGAAGGTGTTTACAGTGATTTGATTTTTCAAGATGCAACCCAGCAACTGAAAGTAGTCCCTGAATCCCAAAGAAATTATCGTGATTACTTAGGGCTTCAGTTTTTACAAGCAATGAAAATTGTTGATTGCACAGCATCTTCAACATTTATCAAGGCTTCACTTTTACATGTTGCCACTTTATTTTTAAGTGTTTTATTATACAATTTACATTTGTATCTACATTGATAAGCTCATTGTTCGATGTTCAAGTTTGTGATAATGTTATGAATTATATATCCGTCCATTTTTGACCTACACATTTCCATTTATCATTTTTAGTCATTAGCATATGACTTAAAATAAAAATTCTATTATGATTTCCTTGCATTCCTCTAGTATTCTTTGTTAATAGTTTTGCTTATCACATTGGTGGTAGTTTAAGTTCTAAATTCAGAAAAATTAATTTTGTATTTCCATCCCTGTCTTAAGAATTTGATGAATTTTTACATATCTCAATTATTTTTTACCTCATCAACATTCTATTATTTACATTTATCCGTCCACTTTAGAGTCTATGTTTAATATTGACCAGTTTATATATATATATATATATATATTATATATATATATATATATATATATATATATATATATATATATATATTAATATATATATATATTTCTGAAGGCATTAAAATCGATTTGGTAAAATGTGTCAATGTAGCTTACTTTTGGTGAATAGTTTGAAAGCTGGACATTATAAATAGTTTGTTAACGAAGTTTATGTGAATATTATTATTAATTATTTTGGTATGTTGTGCACTACAAAATCACTTAATATTAAACATTTTTTTCATCATAATTATCTGAAACCACTTTATTAATGATAAATACTATTTTTATAAATTATTTGTTCTAAATTTAACAATTTACAATGTAGTTTATAAAATCTTTATGTAACCAATGATATGTACAAAAATGATAGTGCTTATTCCCAACAGTATAATAAATTAGAATTATTTTGGATGTTTTTTCCACTTGAAATTTAAAGCCACTAACCATTTTGAACTTAATAAAACAAAAATTATGTGCTTTTTGTACAAATTGTGTTAGGAAGTTCATATTACTTTTGACAATTTCTTTTTTGGTTTCTGTTTACCTTGTTTTAATTTTTTCACTTGTTTCTTCTTCTCTTTTATAGTTTACTCTCTTGATATGAAATGCATTTTTATTAAAAAAATTTATCTTACAACTCATTTAGAGGTTTATTTTAAATTTTAAACAACAACTTTTTACCATTTTACTTTTAAATTCTTTATTTTCTACCTCACTTATTCTTTTATAAATATATTTATTTTTTGAAAATATACATCTGTTACTTGATTTAAGATTTTCAAAAATGTTTTTCACAAATTATAGTTCTATTAATTAGTTTCATCTTTTTTTTCCTCATAATAACTTCACTTATCTCTGGCTAGTTAATACTGTTATCACATGTTTCTTATGCTCTTTCCGACTGTAACACAAGCTTCAAGGACTTTTTTTCCCCTTTCTACCAGGAAACAGTGTGAGCATTGCTGTTTTGTTTTTTCCCCCTATATTGTAGTTTTAGAACAGCGACACTTGCACCGTTTCTTGGAGAACCACCCAAGGGGGAACAAGAAAAATGTGTCCCTGTAGCTTGCTTGAAGCTCAGAAGGACTATAAAAAACCCATTATAAAAAGTGATATAAACGCTTTGAATTGGTATATTATTAAAATTTAAGCCCAACTTAAAAGTGTAAATAAATAAAAATGTATTTAAAATTTTGTTTTTGGAACTTAAAACAGTTGTGTCATTAGTAATACTAAAAATAACAAGCCCGCCATTTCATTTGTATTTTTAACATTGAGTTTTTATTGTATTGTGACTTAGAGCCGAAGATTTTCATAAATGGACTTTGATATCATTATGTGTTGTTTTTGTGGTAAATTTAAAATATTGCATTTCAGTGCCTTTTATATTACATATCTAAACTCTTTGGGATATCTTTCTTAATGTAAATTTCTGATATGAAATTTTAAAAAGTTTATTTTGCATTGAAGAATTTCTTTAAATATGTGTTGCATCTGTTTATTTTTAGAAATCAAATTGAATTTTATATTTATTTAAATCAATTTCTTGTTTATAAATAGGGTTATTCTCTAGTGTTAAGTAAAACTGAAAAACTCTTTAAAAGTTAAAATTATTTTAAATACCTATATTTACTTCATGATCCTTAAAAAAAAATTGTTTATCTCAATACTAAGAATGTTGGGTATATATATATAGCTATTTAATTAATACTTTCATTTTTGTGTGTGAAATATTGTTCTGTGGTTTTTTGTTGTTTTCTTTATCAGTCTGTGCACTATTGATAATAGTTTCACTTTGAGTATAGAGAATCTCATTTTTGTATTGTTAATTTTTTGTTTTATAATTGAATTATGTGGGATTTACATGGTTGTTTGGTTTTACTTTTGGTGAATAGTTTTCTTTTGTATTTTATTATTTTATTTTCAAATAAAAAATTGTTTTTTTGATTGGTATTTGTTTATAAATAGATTTACAAAGAAATGTGTGTGCGCCTCGTTTTGCAGAGATATTTTCTTCGAATATTCAGAACTTCAAAACTACTCATTTGAACTCTCTTTAAACATATTACATTAAAACGTGTTCTTATTTTTGTAATATGGAATAATTATTATTCGAAAAGATTTGATTAAATTTCTTAAATATTCTTTGCATAATCATTTAAAAGAACTGTCTATACTTTAAATATTTTTCAAATACATTATTTTCTGTATTTTATTTTAATAAATAAATCATTATGTTTCAAACTTTTGCTTATCTAAAGACTGAATCAGAACCTTGCTATTGCCAAATATTTATTGACTACATCTGATCTACTTGTATTCACTTTCTGCATCTGTTTCTATATTGTTCCATTAAATATTATCATCAGCATTTTTGTAGTTGACTTCATCATCACCATCCCTCTCTTGACTTTCCTCTTCTCCATCAGTGTCTTGACTTACAACTTCCTCGGATTCTATTCCACTTGGGTCTTGACTTTCCTCTTCCTCTGATTCTTCTCCATGACTGTCTTCATAAATATCTAGAAAAGCAATGCAGTTGTAATAAACAGGTCTTCTAATGCAATGCACCCTTTTTGTATAAGTGAAACTAAAACATTTAGGCATTAACTTCAACCACTCGTTCATTATTCATTCCCGCTCCTATACTGCAGCTTTGTCATCCATTCTCAAATGCGGTTTTAAGAGGGATAATCAGTCCGATAGAGATAGAAGTAATGCATTAGTTTTGAAATCCTAACTTTTGTGAAAGTATTGATTTGCAATGTAATAACTTTTTTTCACCAAGTTTAAAAATAGTAATAATGTTTTTGATAGTAGTAATGTTGACAAATGTTTTTTTTTTAAAAATGTGTCTAAATAGCGTTTGTAACTATGCACTGTTCTTAATTGCTATTCCTTAATAATTTTCCTAATTTTTAGTTAGTATGTACTACATCCAAATGCACTATATTAATTGAATTACTAATTGTATGCTTGTATTATTAGTGTATTGCACAATAATATAAGAATATTTTTTCGATTTTAATTTTTAAAAAATATTCACTCTTTCAATGTAAAAAACAGGGTTTGCACGCGGCCTGGAAATCCTGGAAAAGCATGGAATTTCATTTTTTTTTATTTCAAGGCCTTAAATAGTCTGGAAAATTCACAGACAGCCTGGAAATTCCTTGAATTTCCCGTTTTTATTACGATTCAAAATTGAATCGAACTAGCGTAGCGGTGGACGAAACATCTCCGTTTTTCTGCGCATGTCCGAACGCAAGTGTCAATCACTCGGGATTCCCTAGAGAGCCTAAATAAAAGAACGAACTTGTACTTCGGCCCTAGGCCCTTTACCCTAGGATTCCCCCGTGTGGACGCGATCAGAACGTTGTGGAATGGACAATTCCCATATTTTTTAAAAACTACTAAAAATACATTTTTTTCGATAAAATAAACAACGCTGATTTCAAATATCTAGGTTAAAATGAACACAAAAAATTGTGTTATTAAAAATTCAATGTTAAAAAATCGTCAATTTTTAGTTCTTGTTTGAATCGTTCTGCTATTGGCTGAGCGATTGTGACGTACGTGTACACTAGGTAGCGTTTGTTTACGGAGTACGGAGTGTCTACGTGCACGGGCACCGTACACGCATTACGCATACGGGTATAGTAACTGCGCAGAACAGAATTATTAGCAGTTTGAGCTTAATTCTTCACCGACGTCGTAGCTAGGTGGTAGCATAAGCTATTCGTAATCAATAGGTCCCGGGTTCAAATCCCCTCTCTCGGCAGAAGTACAAATGTTTTTTTCCAAGCTTTTTTTTATTTCACCCAGGAAGCTCATCGTTTTAAAGTTTTTCTGGATAGTTTACTTGCATTTAAGTTTTCATGAATTATTTAAATTTATAATTTTTTGAACGCTCATTACAAATGGCTAGATCTAATGTTTTTTTAGAGAAAAACAATTTTCCCGTTCCCCAAACGAGTGTTTAGGCTTTCAATGCGCCCTACAATACTGCCCCATGTTGAATACTGATGTTTTTTTAGAGAAAACAAAATTGCACGGGATATCTTCATAAATGACGAAATACGTGGAGTAAAAGGTAAAGTTTATTTCTTTCTTGTTTTATCTTTCTAATTGTGGTATTATTGATAAAGTTTTAATAGTATTTTGTGCTGTTGAAAGATGTTCTAATTCCACAGCTCATTCATAACCAAATTATCGTTTTTACAAAACACAACTTTCCTTGTCAGATTAAATATCATAATTTATTCTTTAGTATACTATTACTCTTTTAACTAGGGCCATACATTAAAATAATATGAATAAAGGTACTACTGTAGAAAGCAAGAAGTCGTCGTTCTGAAGTTTCCGAAAATTGCATGGTTTTGTGGCGGTTCACCACACACGCAACCTCAATATTCCATCAACAACTAGGTGGCGCTGATTTACCATCTCATTCCCACCAGTATTCCTAGATTACAAAGTTAATAGTAGTATATAAGCCAAGGTAACTCATCTCCACCTTGAGGATCCTTTTGGTAGACTGTGGGTTACCGAGGCCGCTACAGTGGTGATCCGGACGTGATCGTACAAAACAAAACAAAAATTAATTGACTTCATGAAATTATGGAAAAGTATCTTTGACACGCAATTCAATTGTAAAATTTACATTTCTCATTTTCTATGTATAATTATAAAATTATAGTTTTTTATTACTTTAGATTCTTTTTAAGTACAAGTACATATTAAAAAAATATTTAATTTAACACCCTAAAATGATACATTTAATTGAAAAGTAACTTATATAATAAATAAAAAAATAGTAATTTCTTACCTAATTTTCAAAGAACAATCAAAGTTTCTTCTCGATATTTTTGCTGTTTGAAGAAGCATTATTTTTTCCCGATTGCTCTTGTTCAATTTTTTTTTGTTAGCCGCAACATTCGTAAAGTATAAATTAAGAGTATTTGATTTTCTTTTAGTTTCAATTTTAGTTTTAGAAGACATATCAAAAATAAAGGCAGCTAAGTGGAGTGATTGTTTTGAATAATGATAATCATACGAGCATCATCGCATCGACGAAATAAAACAAAAACAGTGGACACCGATACGTCTTGTCTCTCAAACTCCTCTTTAAAAAAGTAAGTTTAAAAAACAAAATAAAAGTACATACAAGATTTCTCGAGATCACGTAACCTCCGCAAGTAGCCTATGAAAGTATTGAAATTGAAAGACAAAATGAGAGCGAGCATTTTAACAACAAAAGGCAACCGTACAACCAATGTACGCTCCCTTATGTGACCCGACCCCTTGTCGCCATGTGTGGTCATCACTACTTTTATTACTCAAAAGCACATTTAGACGTCTGCGTAAACTTATCCAACAAAAGGCTGAGATGTTGAGGTTCCGACAAAAGAAAAGATCTCGAAAGCCTCATCTACGATCTACGGTTCCTTGAAAATCATTCTACTTTCCCTTTTCGGAACAATCAATAGAAAATTTCGTGGGAAGCTCATGATGCATTGGATCTTTTTCCTCAGAAAAGAACAATTCTACTGTAACTTTAAATGACGCTTGTCTAGACACCTTTTGTGTTTTGGGAAACACAACAACCCACAATCCCAATGAGGTTGTAAAGTCATTTAGATATATCCTATCAGACTTCAGAGTAGGGACAAGTTTTCCCCGAAGCCTTATTCCTTCAGGGTCCTGGGGCCTGGGGTACCCTTTGTAGAAATACGAAGATGCTTCTTTCAAGCTTTGGGGGAAGGAAAAAAAAGGGGGCAATTGGACCCCCCATACTTTGGAACAAGCGTGTCATGTCTTTTGCCTGAGTGGTGTAAGCTTTTTGCGTGTTCCAGGATAGATTTTTAAGTTTCTATCTGTGAACAAGGCTGCTATTTTTATTTACTATTTCGGATGCCTATGCAAAAGCTATCTCCAAGATCATCATTTTTAATCAATCATTAATGGATTTTTTAAAAAACTGTTAGTTCTCAATTTTTTGAAATTTTTAATTCTTACTCCAATTTAATACTTATAAATTTAAATATAAGTAACGTTACACTACATTATTAGATTCAATAAAATTAAATGGATATTAGATAAAATTATTAACAGATCTCCAAATTGGTACAGTTGATAAACTTTTAATGAATATCCCCTTACAATCTGTTATGATTAATAATTCAAAATTATTTCATATAATATTTCATTAATGATATTCATTATATACATATAATTTCAAAAGTTTAATATTAATTTTTCTTTTTGTGATGTGCTGAGTAGAACCGGGAAGCGTGAAACCCTTGTTTTTAAGAGTATATGTTGTCTTCAATTTGATTTAAAAAATTCAAATTAAGTCAATAATAGTTTTATGTTTAACGTAGCAGATTCTAATTCACCGTTTTAGGGCTGTAGCACATTGGAGCGGCGAGCGATAAGAAGAGCGAACAATCGCTGCGACAAACCGGTCTGAGGGTGGTTTTCCCTACTGCGCATGCGCGATTTGCCGCTGCTTGGAAAACCGCGGCGAACAATTTTCAGATCGCTCCCTGAGCGATTTTTGGGAGCGATTTTTAGAAACCGCTTTCGCGCATGCGTAGTTATAGATATTTGAGTTTTTCTCCGTACACTTCCCAACGAGCTTATAATAGAGGTAGAGCGGCCTAGGGAAGGTTTCTACTACTGAGCCGGTGGCACTCAGATAAACCACGTGACTATATGAGAAAGGGAAGTATATTTGGCAACTTATCGTGCTGTTTGGCGTTTTTTGAAAAAAAAAGTGAAGAATTTCAAAACAACTGTTAGTTCTGGAATGTTTTTTTAGGTTGGATTAACGTTGCGTTAGAGCTACAGATTATATTTTAGGTCATTTGATAAAAACTTCACTTTTATTTATTAACTGCTAGAATTTTTTTATGTATATTTGTAAAAAATACATACAAATGTGTTGTGTAAGAAAACTTTAGAAGACACTATAAACTTCATTCACCTAATTTTGTAAAAAAATGAGCCAAATCAAGCTTTTGCAAAAAATTAGAAAAGACCAATTCCATTTATGGTTTTTGTTTGATTAACGTCGCACTAAGGCTACAGTTTACATTCTAGATAATTGGATACTCTTTTTGTTTATTAACTGTTTTGATTTTTTTATGTACATACATGTAGAAACTGTAGACAAATGTGTAGGATAGCTTAGGAAGCCACTGTGTACCATGTTCACACTGATTTAGTGAAATAAAAATTGGATTAAAT
This sequence comes from Oedothorax gibbosus, assembly GCA_019343175.1. Classification (NCBI taxonomy): domain Eukaryota; kingdom Metazoa; phylum Arthropoda; class Arachnida; order Araneae; family Linyphiidae; genus Oedothorax; species Oedothorax gibbosus. The sequence goes on from JAFNEN010000097.1 coordinate 1,764,811, forward strand.
CAAGCTTTTGAAAAAAAAATCGGAAAAAAATCACTTTACTTAGCATTTAATTATGAAACAGTCAATAAAAGTTTCAATGAAATACAAATAAAAAAGGAACACTCAAAATTTATTTCTTCAATTTTTTTTAGCATCAGATAAAGTAAAAACACTAAAAATTTACACAGCAAATATTACCTTACAAATTTTACATGTTTAATATACAAGAATATTAAGAGACATACAGTGTAATAAAAAGGTGGGGGAAAATGAATTTTCAATACATTTGAGTCATTTCAATTCTTTATCATAAAAGAATTTGTATTATATATAAAAATTATATTTCTTTTATTTTATAAAACCATAATAAAGATACAGTAGTCCAATATTATTAAAGTAATTTAACAATATAATAATATAAACTAATTAACACTTTAATGACAGACCTATAATTTCTTTAAAAAAAAGAATTTCTAAAATATTATGCATTTAAAATGTTATGTTCATATTTTTAAAAGGTCTAGCAAGGTGCTGTTTAAAATCAATGCAAATGCTTTTAAATCAGCTGGATATTTTTTGAATTGGGCATTTCTAATCTTTTTACAAACTCTTCTGCAGCTCCAGAAGAAAGCTGAAAAAAGATATAAAGTTTCATTAATTTAAACATATGCTACATTTAAAACATTGGCTAAAACACAGATAAGAATGCTATGTATTTCTACAGAAAAAAACAACAGAATTTAAAGAATTGGCATGTTCACGTGAAACATCACATTTTCTATTTAACATTCAATACAATACTATACTTGGGTTGCTGCACTTGCGTCATTTTCTTCTAGGTTTTCTAAGGACTAAATAATATTTGCAATTGAATGTTAAGTGAAATTTACAACATTCAAAAGCAATTACAATATTTGGCCTTTCACATCTAAAACCTGTCTTGGTCAATTTCTGTTAACTGGTGCTTCTTGGATGTCGACGATGGGCATTATCTTTTGATTTTTATGTTTTTAATGCAAATCTTTTGTTTTTTTTACATCTAAAATAAAAATTTAATATTCAAACATTTAACCTTACCTTTAAGACTGAGGATGCAGCATCTGAGATCATGCTCTTTTCTTTCAAATCTTTCAGCAAACCTTGCAAAGATTCCAGTCGTTTCTTTAGTCTTTTTCCAGATTTTCGCAAGTCTGACAACTTGTTTGTGTTTCATGATCGCAGCCTGGGATATCTGCAATAACTTCTGTGCTTTAGTGGGGGATGTGACATCTGCCTCATCAAAATCTAACAAAGAAGCTTTTTCTTTGGTATGGCAGATGAAGCTGAAAAATCGAACATTTCAATTAGTAGTATGTATTTACAACTTTGGAAGGAAATCTTAATACTTATTGAAACATTCCTTTAAAGAATGGACCTTTACTTTACACAGAAATAAATAGGTACTGATAAGTTTCCCTTTTAATTTATTAAAGTTATATCAGAGATTAATTATTATATATAAGCATTTATTAATTATATATATATATAAATATGCGAAAAACTAAGTTATACAATTCTTTCAAATACAACACTACATGTGAAATATTTTTAAAATTATAAACACAGCTTAATTGCTGCAATTTTCAACCTACATAATGAACTGCTGTAATGTAATACCATATATAGTAAATTTTAAATAAGAGAAAAACAAACTACCCTAGACCTTTAAAATTGAATTCATAAATGCTTCTAAATTGTTTTATATCTAAAAAATTTATCTAATTTGAAGTAAGTTTTGAGTTGAGTTTTTGTTTTGACCGAAAAACACCATAAACAAACTTTTACACTTTTAATAATATTGGCGACAAACTAAGGCGCCAACCATCGGGACTCGAAATTTGTTCCAATGCAATTTCAAAATGTCTTAAATATAACTTATACACGCAAGTTCTTTTCAAAAACTGCAAGAAATATAGAAACGACATTATTGTATTGTAATTTTAAAAGAATATATATGATTACAATACGTTTATTTCATGAAAGACACATAAAATAATACCATGGTTAGGTTCACGCTGAACTTTAATTTTAAAGAAACGACCTAAAACCAAACTAATGAATAAAAATATCACTTACCTATGAAATGTAATACCTCCTAGTGTTTAAAATTGGTTATAGTTTTGTAATATAACTATAAATTCTTTTATCATATTAAATATTTCTTTTAATTTTCAACGTCAAATTAAGTACAACAAAGGAAAAATTGTATACTATTTTCTGAACCAATTTAAATCTTTTATCAAAATGATGTTATATGTTTTAGTTAAAAGTATCACATGCGCTTTCCCAGTTAAACGTACTTTGAATTAAAAAAAAATTCCATCTCAATTAAATTAAAAATTTTAAATATCTTTCATTCAATAACTATTCAACTATGTAAAAGAAAGAAACCCAAGAAATTCCATGGGTTTTTTTTAGTGAAGTAGTTTTCAAGTCCTGGATGTCCTAGAGAACACTAAAAAAAATCTAAATTTTTCAAAAGTACTATAAGTACATACTTACAGATGATTAAAAGCTTATTGGTAAACAAATTCCACCGATATGTAAGAAATAAATACTTTGAACAAAGAGTGACTAAGTAATCAAGCAGCTCCTTACATACTGAGCATGCGCCAAAGCGATTTTAACAACACCAAAAATTCTGCCGCTAGGGCCTGAGCGAACAAAACGCGAGAAAAATATGTTCGCAGCGGTTTTTTTCACGCATGCGTAGTGCGAAAAACCTGTGCTGTTAGCTTTAGTCACAAATTGAAACGAAGTAATTGACATTAGTTGCATTTTAGTCGGTTTCCCGAACCACTAATAATGAAAACTTCGGCTCACTGAAGCAGAGAGCACCGAATTCCAGATCAAGCTCTCAAATTACCTTATTATTAAATATAACTGGATTGAGATGAGAGCAATTATAAAAATACCAATATCTCCAGCTTTGATTTAAACCACTTTTTTTAATATCCCCCCCCCCCCCCCATCAAACCGCCACTTCATATCCTCATATGAAAGAATAAAATAAATAGAGGGCCATCTAACAGTAAGAAATGTAATTTAAATTAGTTGAAAGCATTGTGAACATTAATAAACAGATATCAATAAACTTTTGTGCTATACTGTCTAAATTTTCTATTAATGTCTTACTAATTATTATTAAAATATATATAAATGCCAGCTGCCATCCATTTCTAAAATTTACCGAATGGCTTTATGGTTTATCAGGAGTTTTGCTAGAGTCGTCATTTGCGTTGTGTCCGGATTTTAATCGGTGTGCACATTTCACTAAATAATTTCACAGTTCGGTATTAAAATACAAAAGACAAACATTTCTAAAATTTGCTGAATGAATGTATGGTATATCAGGAGTTTTGAGAGTCGGCATTTGCGTTGTGTCTGGATTGTCTGAATTTTGATCTGTGTACAGATTTCACTAAATAATTTCACAGCTCGGTATTAAAATAAAAATGACAAATGTTTATAAAATTTGCCGAATGACTTTATGGTTTGTCAGAAGTTTTGTCAGTCGGCATTTGCGTTGTGTCCGGATTTGTGTGCATATTTCACAAAAAATTTCACACTTCAGTATCACAATAAAAATGACAAAAATTTCTAAATTTTGCCGAATGACCATTTTTCAAAAAACTTGGGGGGGGGGGCGAGACGCCCCCTTCGCCCCCCGCTCGCGACGTCCCTGAGCACAACGCACAGCGAAGCAACCTGCGCACGGTTCCTTACCTTGTTTCTAGGAGGGGAATGGTGTGGCGGTTCACCACACACGCAACCTCAATATTCCATCAAAAACTAGGTGGCTCTGATTTACCATCGCATTCCTACCACTATTCTAGATTACAAAGTTAATAGTAGTATATAAGCCAAGGTAACTGCTAGGAGTTTGAGACTCATACCCGATGGTAGAATCGTTGATGGCACAGTATTGGCGATATATAATATGCTGCTTTCAGAAGTTAGCTGCTTGCTGGCAATATGGGAAATATTTTTAAGACGTCTATTTGGTTGGTTTATCATGGCTTTAGCCGTTAGGGGCTTGTTTGTTATATAGGAAGATGGCTGGATTATATATGTCATTCTCTTCATCAAAGGAATCGTTAGCCTCTTGAACTGATGGTTGAGATTGAGCCGATAGACATTCAGTGGCAAACTGTCCCTCAACTGTTTCATCCTCATCAAATGACGATTGCATTATATCTTGACAATCTTTCACTTCTATGTTGCAGGAATCGAGATGAACGACGTTGAGCTATTTGTTCATGCTTCTAGTCATTTTTTTCTTCGTAATCCATTTCTTCATTTTCGGAGCTTTTACTATCATCTTATCGGTATGGGCAATTCTACAATAATTTTAACTTTAATGTCTCTGGGGCTTAACTTTTGATAAAATATATATTTTTTTTTCTTTCTTACTTTTTATATAGTGATCTTTATACAAGTAGTATACAGCAACATTTATCGATTAAAATATTGCAAAAAAATTTACAGCACAAATAATGCAGGAAATTCGTTACCGTCTCCTATCCCGAAGTCAAATTTTTAGTTTGGTGCTCAAAAACACAGAATTATTTGCACAAAATTTCATCCATTCTAATTTTGAATTGAACCAATACTATTTCTCAACACATACCTTCTACAAAATTTTAACTTTTTATATTTATAATGTGGATATCTCATCCCTAAACTTTGTCACTGGGATTTGGTATCTTCAGTGGTTTCATTACAAAAGAGTTGAACAAAGACACTGATGAATGGAGCTACAGTGATTTTCCAACCATGAAAATTGAATTGCAGAAGGTTTACATTTTTAGTTAGCAGACGCATTTTTTTGCTTCAACAAAAAGCCTAAAAGTTCAAAAATCTTAGTAAAATAAGCTACGTGTGGCTTGCTTACCATCCCCAAGGGTTAAGGTTAATATTTGGTAAATAATTGGAATTTTTGTTCCATAAATATTTTAAAGGGACTAAAATGAGTAAAAGAATTCAGGTTTCGTTAAACTAAAGCCAGTTTCAAAACACACAAAAGGACTGGAAGACATGATGAGATTCCTTACCATCCCTTCTTTTCTTCCTTGCCTTCCCCATGATAATTAGGGATGGAAAACCGAAAATGGTTTTCAGGCAAATCAGGTTTTTTCTCTTCGGTTTAAACAGGAAACAGGTTTGCTTTTGTAAGGCTTGTTAAATCTGGGGAGGTTTTTCTTAAAAATAACTAAAAAAATTACTATAAAAATCGGTTTTTATTCAACAACAACCAGTGATGGGTGGATTTAATCTTTTTTTTTCTTTTTGAAATGCACTGATATGTGAGTACGTGAATCAATAGTTTTTTGGAAATTATGTGTTTTTCAATTTTGTGGTATCTTTTAAAAACTTTTTTTTCGGTTCTGTTTTTCCTAATAACTTATGCTCCATTCATTAACATTATGCGTTATTTAAATATGTTATTTGGTTCAACTTTTTTTCTATTTCAATTCACGATTTCTTAACAATGTTTCGGGATTTTGTGTTATTATTATTTATCTCATACTGTTTTTCTTTTATTTTTTTAATCATTTTTCCTCCTTTCTTGCATGTTAAAGACATTAAGAAATGGAAATTTGTTAAATAAAGAGTTATACGTTCTTTGAAATAGTTTTTATTGCTAAAACTGCTTAACAGAAAAAGCTTACAAACACTGTAGCCACTAGCTAAAGACGAACGCGAACGCCAAACCTTTTGATTTATTACTTACTGGTTTTTGATAATTTGTTAAAATAATTTTTTTATAAATTTTGATTAGTCCAATTTGCGGCTGAAGGACATGAGCTGACTAGGCATTCAGAAAGCCTCGGGTTCGAATCCGGATGGGCATGGATATTTGTGTGTTTGTCGATTTGTTCTGAGCACACTGCGACATGAGTGTTCGTTAAATCTGTGGAGTCGAAAGTACCAAACAAGAGCACGACGGCGCCGTGGTTTGCTTTTGGGGCAGGCTCAGATTCGACACGTCACCCAACCAGGGTTTTAAATTACAAAGCGCACACAATATTTATTTCATAAATATTGTGCTCTATCCCCATCTGTCGTAATGTTAGCTGGGGTATACTATTTGACAAACAACTCAACTCCATGTATTGTAAACAAAACTTTCATTTCTCAAGGGTGCTTGCGATTTCACATCCAGCAGGTGACATGAAGTCAGAGAGGACGTAACGTCGAATGGCAAAAATTGTGGCAGCCATCTATCATTTCAATAGGCAAAAAATCTTACTTTTACATTTCATAAGTTAAACTTAACTAATGAATTTGTTTTCTCATACAGGGCGGCGGCAACAGGGGGGTTATGGGGGCTCACCCCCCGGTCAAGCAAGGCTAGCCGTCAGGGTGAAACGAACTTACGATGCCTTAAAACATAACCATTTTAAGGTATCCGCCTACGTTTGAGACAAATTTTTGAAACGTTTACATGGAGCCATGGGAATGGAAGAGCAAACTCCGCAATTTTTTCCCTCTTGGGGATTTTTCGCCCCGGCAAAAAACCGGTAATTGCAGGGTTCATTGGGGGGGTTTCGCAAACCTCCAATAAAAGGGGGGTTTCGTTTCATTCCATGGTTTTCCGCCATTTATACTTCTACTTCGATTCTTGTCTGTGGATTCGGAAAAAAATTTGACAAAAAACCTTAGCTGACATCCTAAAAATTTTAAATTTTAATTTTTAATAAAATCAAGCCTTAAAATTTTTATAACTTTTGTTCAATTTCTTTTATATAACTTAAGCTTAATTTTATATAGCTCATAAAATATTGCTAATCATTATGAAATGAAGTTTTATAGAAAAGTATTGCTACTAAATATACGATCA